>PVJA010041550.1:0-17809 GCA_004027025.1 Myocastor coypus
TGCACTACCACAGCCCCCCCCCCCCTTTAACACCTCAAGGTTTTTTTTTTTTTTTTTTCCTTTTTGTGGCCGGCTCGGCCCACCCTGGGAGTGAGGCTAGTGCTACATGTGGTGCCAGGAATCAAATCTTGGTCCCTTTGTGTTTATCTAATATTGCCTAAGCAGGTGCTTTAGATGGCTGAGCTATTTTGCTTCCCCTAACATTTTAAGGTTTTTTTTTTTCTTTTTTTTTTTTTTTTTTTTTGTATTTAGTATAGGGTCCATAGGGTCTCACTACACAGTTTAGACTCGTAGTGATCCTCCTGTTTTCAGCCATCCAAGCTCTGGGATTAAAGGCGTGTGCCTGGTCTCAGTGGATTCTCAGTGTACCCTGGGAACTGGGCGGGCTGGCATGGCATGGGGAGATCAGACCCCAGCTCTTTCCTTTCATCTGCCTAAGCAGATGCTTTAATCCACTGAGCTATCTGGCCGACCCTCCTAACACCTTAAGTTTTAAGAAGGATGGTTTGATGCCAATTTTTCTTTTTTAACTTTTTGAACATCAGCTGTTTTTTGAAAATGATAACTAAGACAGCATTCCTACTGCTGCTGCCCAAAATAATTGGAATGAGCAAGTTAGTAATATACATATATATATGTATATATATATATATATATATATATATATATGCATAAATGAATTAGCCAAAGTTTCCATTGGATCACAGGATCAGTGCTTACTTATAAGCCATGCTCTTGCTCATCAGCAACTGGGTGCGAGTCATCTTTAATCCTGTTGGAGAGGAATAAGCCCTGTAGGCCAGAGATGGAGTTCTAGCTAGTGACTATGGAACATTGGAACTTCATGTTAAAACTCAAGTCTCTGCAATTTTCACCTTTAAGTTATACATACCTTCCTAGGCATGCTGGGTATGTTTAAAGAGCCTGGAACTTGGAATGCGGCTCAGAGATAACTGAGAAAGTAAATTGTATTTATGTGCTTGATTCCCACTAAGTGGGCAGTGTTAGGAGTTTAGTTTTACTTTGTGGTAAACATAAAACTACCAACAAATCTGCTTGATAAAGTATTATTTGTAGAACATTTTTTGGGGCTTAATCCTTTTTCCCCCTTGGAATTCCTAAATGTTCATGTTCCATTTACCTGCTGCTTGCTATTCGTGACTATCTAAGAGTTGTTAATGAGAGTAAAGCTTTGAAAATTGATGATTATGTGAGAAAGTATCATCTAATGATGGTTGGCATCACCCACTGCCCCCGCTGAGAGTATCTCTTAGGGTATGCATCCTTGATGACAGTCTATCATGCTTCGAGAGATAGAGCCATCTCCTCAACATGTATGACCCAAATTCTGCTGCTGTGATAGCCTTTTACTTCTCTGTCTTCTGGTGGAAGCCTGACTATGATGAGCTCTCTTCATTTCGTACCTTTTCTCCTCACAACATCTAAAGAAAAATTTTATTTATTTATTTATTCATTTGTTTATTATTTGTGTATTTAGGGACAGGGTCTACAGGGTCTCACTACGTAGATCGAGCTGATAGTGATTCTCCTGTTTTCAGCTTCCCAAAGCACTGGGGTTACGGGCGGGCGCCACCACGCCCAGTCTCCATCACCAGCTCAATGCGCCCCATGGGTGGGGCCCGCAGTGCACACTGGGGAATGTAACCCCGCTGCGGTGCTCTGCCTAAGCAGGTGGTTTAGTCCCATGAGATAGCAAGCTAGCCATGAAGAATTTTAAATGTAGGCTTAACAACATAATACATTTGTGTATCTTAGATTGCTGTTAGTACCTTCCAAATCCAAAGACAAACTATAACACAAAATTTTGGCCATCTGACTTTTTAGCAGAAGTGTTTACTCTTTTAAATAGTAGGAATTGTTTATACACACTAATATTATGCCTGCTGTATTGAATAGTTATTTCTGCCAATGTACCTACCTATGACTACTGCATATAAACCACTTAAAGAAATTGCATATTTTCAAATTTAATCTGGGGCTGGGGGTATAGCACAGCAGCATAAGCACCTGGCTGGCAAGTGCACAGTCCTGAGTTTGATCCCTGGAGAACTTTTTTTTGGGGGGGTGAGGTTCAAACTCATGACCTTGCAGTTGCCAGGCAAGCACTCGTGCCACGGAGCAATCTCTCCAACCCCTCAATCCCTGGTACTACCAAAAAAAAAAAAAAAAAAGAAAAAAGAAAGAAAGAAAAAAAATTAATCTCCAAATCTAAAGCAGTTAAACTAGTGATAGAGTAACATTCCCCAATGTAGCTCCCCCCAAAAAAGCTAATTTTTTTTTGTCTTTTTGAGACAGAGTCTCACTATGCAGTTGAGGCTGGCCTTGAGCTCACTTTTGTAGCCCAGGCTGGTCTCGAACTCACACCGATCCTTCTGCCTCAGCCTCCCGAGTGCTGGGATTACAGGCGTGAGCCACCACACCCGGCTTAATATTTTATATTTTAAAATTTGTCACTTTTAATTTTCTACCAAAAGATCTTAAGATCTACTTCATTTATGTGTTCTGTGTTGTACATGCTGTTTTTGTTTGTTTGTTTGTTTGTTTGTTTTTTTAAGGATCTCACTACTGAGTCATAGTGATCCTCCTGTTTGTACCTCCCAAGGGCTGGGATTATAGATGTGCACCACCACGCCCCAGTATCACCGGCTCAGAGCGCTCTAGAGCGGGGCCAGTGTGGCACAAGAGACCAGAAACCGAACCCTGGCCCCTGCACTTCCTCTAAGCAAGTGCTAAATCCACTGAGCTATACCGCCGGCCCTTGGGTTTTCTTTTATTACTAAGAATAGCCATGCAAGGCCAGGCATGGGGGTGCATGCCTCTAATCCCAGCACTTGGGAGACTGAAGGACTGTTCTGAGTTCAGGGCAGCCTGGACTATATTTATATAGCATGACACCCTATCTCAAAAAACAGCAAAACAAGAAGCCATGGTTTCATTTGAGTAATGCCCAAATCTGAAGAACCTATTGCCAAGGGTCATAACTTTAAAAATGAGAAGTATCTAACCTCTAATTCGACACGTATAAAAGAGGCACCCAGAAGTGGAGCCTAAGATGAGCCCATTGATCTTCGTCCTATGTACACACCTGTGACTGACTGGCTCACTCTATAAGGACAGATGTTCGTAAGAACAAAAGCCAATGGGAAGTCATCTTGGAGATTGTCACATGAAAAAAAACTGCCCCTCTGTCTCCATTCTTGGAAAATTTGGCACATCTCAGAATGAAGCATGAAGCCGGGCATGGTGGCGCACACCTGTAATCCCAGCACTCGGGAGGCTGGGGCAGGAGGATCGCTGTGAGTTCGAGACCAGCCTGGGCTACAAAAGTGAGCTCAAGGCTAGCCTGAACTGCATAGTGAGACCCTGTCTCAAAAAGACAAAAAAAAAAAAAAAAGAATGAAGCATGAAGTCAAGGACCCCGAAATCAGTCAGTTCTGCAGTGGGCTGCATTTTGTGGAGATGGTCCGATGCTTGTGTTTATCCCCCTTGTGAGAGCTGGTGGCCAGCAGTTGCTCTGCCTTAAGGGGGAAGATGTTGAATAACATGAAGAAAAGCACCCAATACTCCATGGTGCTAGGGAACAAAGTCCAGGGCCCGATGCCTGCCCAACATACGCTTTGCCACCCTGCTGAATGATCAGCCACCCACTTTCTAATATGAGCTACCTTTTTTATCAGCTGACTCTTGGGCCAACCTGTGCATTGATTACTTTAGGGCTATTTCCAAGATGGATTTTTTTTCCAGGTCTGAAGATACAGATTAGCTTCAAACACCATCTTCTGGATGGCCTTTAGGTGAGAATAAGGCAGAGCCGAGCCATTCCCGTACTTGTCCACTTGGGTACGTGGTGTGCTTTGGCCTTACACCTGGTGAAGAGTGTTTTCTCCTAACCTTTTCCATGTCATGCTGTATGGCAGAGTAGATAACATCTGTTTAATCAAAAGAAGGTTCTTTGGGATGGTAAGAAGAAATGTGATGGTTCTTCCTTTAAAATGTGCAGAGGTGGCAGTGATGTTGTTGCTTTTTTTTTTTTAAACTTAATTTATTTACTTATGTAATGGCTGGCTCAGCCTGCCCTGGGGGCGGGGCTGGCCCAACATGCAGTGCCGGGGATCAAACCACAGTCCCTGCAGTTGCCTAAGCTTGCCTAGGCAGGTGCTTTAGACTGCTGAGCTATCTTGCCAGCCCTAGGTTGTTGCTTTTAAGTGCACACACATGTATCAGCTGTTCCCAAGTATCTCAGAGACTCTGTTTTCTCTCCTCTAGGCCTGTCTCCTCCCTCCTACACGTTCCCAGCTCCTGCAGCAGTCATTCCTACCGAAGCTGCCATTTATCAGCCCTCCGTGCTTTTGAATCCACGGGCGCTGCCACCTTCCACAGCCTACTACCCGGCAGGCACTCAGCTCTTCATGAACTACACAGCCTACTACCCCAGGTAAGGCCCAAGCAAAGTGGAAACAAGAGGCCCGCACAAAGGCCTCCTTTGATAGCGAGTGCTTCCACTCACAAAAGGAGATTGTCTGCACTGTTGAAGGGTTAGCACGTCAGGCCATGGCCTCTGTTCATGGCTCTGACCAAGAAGTTTGTTTCACGACAAACTGAACAAAGTTTATTTTTTAACCATGCATGGGCTGGATAATTTTCTAGTTATCTATGGGTACAACTTCTCTTTTTTACTCCTCCTGTTCCAGGGCCCCAAGTGAACAGCACTGTGAGTGGCTCGTGTTAGGGTAGCGATTTCATGGGAATGAATCACAAAACCAAAAAACTCATAATGGGAACAGCTGTATTTCTAAATTGCATGAACTGCAGTCAACCCATGCTACCTAAAAACTTGCTTTAAGCTGCATTCTGTGGAGCATCTGTAATAACAGTGACACAGGAAGCTGAAGCAGGAGGGTCGCAATTTTGAGGCCAGCCTGGGTAACAACAAGGTCTTGTCTCCAAAAAGGGCAGGAAGAGAGAGACTAGGAATATAGCTTGGGGGTGAAACGCTTGCCTGTTGTATGTGAGGCTCTGGGTTCAATCCCCAGTACATAGTGCAAAAACAAAATCATGTCCAAACACTACTGCTTTATGTTTCCCAGGGCTTACATTCTTTTGCTCTTAAATCTTTACTATAAATGAATCCAGAATTAAATTACTTAGTACTTGCTTGTATTTTAAGCCTCATTCTTTTTAGTTACATTCAGTTATCTAGGCTGTAGCTCAGGGAGACAGTATAGCCAGACTGGGAGCCAAGCAATAGAGTTTTCATTTAGTTCCTTGTAACTGGGATAAATCGCTTAACAATTTAGGGTCTTGTAAACCAAATTTTTTTATAAACTGTCTTTGTTTACCCTGGAGACAGTTCATTTTAATTAATAAATTTATTTTTTGTATTTGGAATCGAACTAAGGACCTTGTGCTTGCCAGGCAGGCACTGTGCCACTGCTCCAGCTCCAGCCCTCACTTTGTTAATCTATCTGAAGAATTTGGCTTTAAGTTTCTCAGGGTTTAAGTTTTCCATAAGTAGTGCTGCTCACAGTTTTATAAAGAAACAGCAGGGAGGTGGGAAGATAGCTCAGTAGAATAAGCACTTGCCTGGCAAACACAAGAACCTGAGTTCAATCCCCAGTTCCGGGAAAAAAAAAAAAAAAAAATCATTTGTCCCTGTTTGGTTTGTTTGGGGTTTTTTTGAGATGGGGTCTTGCTCTGTAGTATAGGCTGGTTTTGAACTCCTGAGGGTCCTCCTGCCTCAGCCTCTTGAGTGGTGGGATCACAAGTCTGGGCCTCCATGCAGTTTTTTTTTTTTTTTTTTTGCCTAGTTAGACAGAATGTTTGTTAGCAGCTTTTCACCATCAGTGCTATTGAAACTATTCTTTATTTCACTGGGGAGGAAGAATGGGAAGAAAGCACAACAGCTGTCAGCTAGCTGTTGTGTGCAGGTCTGAAAACTCAAGAGTCACTGAGTGTTCCCAGTTGAGCCCCAAGCCAGGCACCTGCTCACCACGCCTCTGTCACCCTCTCTGGACCAGGCACAACCCCTGGCTGCTGGCAGTCTGGCTTATAAGGAAGGTCTTTGTTGGCCTATGCCCACGGCCTCTTGGGCAGAGGATCCGGTTCCAGCTCTACCTGGCTCCTGGGACTTGAGGGAACCTGTTACAAACAAGACCCAGAGCCTTGAGTGGCAGCTCCCAAATGGCAGGAATTGACAGACAGTTGATTGCTTCTGTAATTCTGGGCTCCTACCTATAGATTAATTTTTCTTCCAACTGTAGTCTAAAAGATGATAATGTGTGCGTTAGTGGTCAGTGAGGTTCTGTGAGTGAGAGCCCTGTTTGTGCACCGCCTGCTCCAGAAAGGACCAAAAGGACTGGCACTACTAACTGAGGAGTATGTGTGGGTTCCGTATAAGGACTGTCTGCTTCTTCCTTGTTGTTTTTAAACTTACCAGTACTCCCTAGAGAAGATGGGTCTAGTTTACTTCATTGTAACTTCTTACTGATGTCCCCAAAATAAAAACACATCATAGTTTAATGACTCATTTTTGATAGCTAGCCCTTCCCCCCTTTTTGAATGTTACTGGGGATTAAGCCTTTGTTTTGGTCTTTTAAAATTTTCTAAATTGGGACAGAGTCTTCCTAACTTGCTCAGACTGGGCTCCAAAATGTGGAGTCTCCTGCCTCAGCCTCCTGGGTTGCTGGGATTATGAGCATGCACTTCCATGGCTGGCTACATCTCAGCTTTCCCCTGTGAAGCAAACCTCAAATTGAGCTGGGCGTGGGGATGCACACCTGTAATCCCAGCACTTGGGAGGCTGAGGCAGGAGGATCATCGTGAGTTCAAGATGAGCCTGGGCCACAAAAGTGAGCTCAAGGCCAGCCTGAACCATGCAGCGAGACCTTGTCTCAGAAAGACGGGGGTGGGGGGGGGGGGGGGGGGTTTAAATTGATCTTTAAATACTTGATTAGTTTCTTTTCTTTTTTTTTTTTTTTTTTGTGGTACCAGGGATTGAACTTGTGCTTGCCAAGCAAGTGCTTATTCTACTGAGCTATCTCCCTGGCCCCTTGCTATGCAGTTCAGGCTGGCTGTGAGCTCACTTGTAGCCCAGGCTGGTCTCAAAGTCATACTGATCCTCCTGCCTCAGCCTCCCAAGTGCTGGGATTATAGGTATGCACCACATGCCTGGCACAATACTTGATTAATTTTTGTAGGAGACTTTCCAAAAGTAAAATTTCAAACTGAATGTCATATGCATTATATGTATACTAACATTGCTTTTGGAGGGTCGGGAATACTAGGGGGTTTGCCTTGGGGCAATGAGGTATAGGTCCACACTTTCTTTCCTTACCCCCCCCATTTTTTTTTCTGGGGGCAGGGCTGGTGTGGCAATAGTGTGTCTAGGACTAAACCACATCCTTGCACTCTTCCCTAAAGTGGCCTAAGCAGGGCCTTTAGACTGCTGAGCTATCTCACTGGCCCCGACCCCACCCTTTCTTAAAATTTTTCTTTTTTTTTTTTTTTTAATTTAATTAATTAATTTATTTTTTCTTGTTTCAGAACCTTTGTTTGTTTATTCACTCATTTTTATGGCTGGCTCAGCCCGTCCAGAGGGCAGGGCTGGCGCAGCATGTGGTGCCGGGGATCGAACCGCGGTCCCTGAAGCAGCCCAAGCCTTCCCAAGCAGGCGCTTTAGACCACCGAGCCATCCCGCCGGGCCTTAAAATTTTTCTTTTGTTGTTTTTTTGTTTTTAGAATTTTATTTAGCCAGGCGTGGTGGTGCACACCTGTAATCCCAGCACTCGGGAGGCTGAGGCAGGAGGATCAGTGCGAGTTCGAGACCAGCCTGGGCTACAAAAGTGAGCTCAAGGCCAGCCAGAACTGCATAGTGAGACCCTGTCTCAAAAAGGCAAAAAAAAAAAAAGAATTTTATTTATTTTATTTTTTTCTTTTCTTGTTTCAGAACTTTTGTTTGTTTGTTTATTTATTTATTTTTATGGCTGGTTCAGCATGCCCTGAGGGCAGGGCTGGTGCAGCATTTGGTGCCGGTGATCCAACCGCGGTCCCTGAAGCCGCCTAAGCTTTCCTAAGCAGGCGCTTTAGACCGCTAAGCCAGCCTGCTGGGCCTGGGCCCCTATTTTTGTTTTGAGACAAGTTCTGGCAAAGTCATCTCCTTGTACAACCCAAGATCAAACTCAAGGTCCTCCTGCCTCAGCCTCTCAGAGCTGGTATTATAAGTATGAGCCACAGGCACCTTTAAACTGATACTTCTGAATTGATTCTGTGTCTTGTTTTGGGTTTTCCTTTCTTAGCATTATTATTTTTAATGTATTTAGTACAGGATCTAGTAGTGATCCTCCTGTTTTCAGCCTCCCAAGCGCTAGGATTATAAGCTTGTGCCACCATACCCGGTCTTAGTCATTGTCTCAGAATGCTGAGGATCAAGCCCTGATCCCTGCGCCTGCCAAAACAAGGGCTTTGGTCTGCTTAACGATCTTGCTGGTACATATGTTTTATTTTGAAAATGGGTCTTAGAAAAAAAAGGTTCTTCCTAAGCTACCCAGTCTGACCTTGAACTCAAGATCATAAATGTTCACAAGTATCTTTGTGTGTTCTCTGAGAGGAAAGTTTGACATGCCAAACTAGAGAAGGAATAATTTTCAGAGAAGCTTTGAATTTGTTTTTTTATTAAAAACATATATATATATATATATATATATATATATATATATATATATATATATTTTTTTTTTTTTTTTTTTTTTTTTTTTTTTTTTTTTTTTTTTTTTTTTTTTTTTTTTTTTTTTTTTTTTTTTTTTTTTTTTTTTTTTTTTTTTCTCCTTTTCCTTTTTTTTTTTTTTTGATACTGGAGTTAATCCTAGGGCTTTGTATGTGGTAACATGTGCTCTGCCCAGTCCTTACATTAAAATGTTATATTCCCTTCACATTTCATTATTTTTGGTACCGAGGGTTGAACCTAAAACCTTATCACTGAACCACATATTTTTAAATTTAATTTTAAAAATTTTGTTATTTCGTCTTTTTGGGTCAGTCTCACTATGCAGTTCGGGGTGCCTCAGACTTGTATTGATCTTCCTGCCTCAGTTTCCTGAGTGCTGGGGTAACGGGTATGCTTCACCACACCTGGCTTTTTTTTTTTTAATTTTGAGACAAATTTTTGCCAAGTCACCCAGGCTGGCCTCATACTCCCTCCTTTTTTGTCTCAGCCTCCCCAAATTAGATTACAGGTATGTGCTGCCACACTTGGCACGCATTTTCTTTTTTCGCTATGTCAGTTTGATGTCGGAGCCACTCAGTGCAGGCCTCACATTAATGGAGGTCTGCTCACTCCGAAGTGATTCACTGTGGCACTGGTGGGGGGGCTGGGCAGGGGATGCCACACTGGGTGGGCTTCCAAAAAAAATTCTTATTTTAAACTCCTTTTCATTTGTTTCCTTGTTTGGGTGTTTTGATTTTGCTACATAGTTCAAGCTGGTCTTTAGCAAGGTATGTAGCCTAGGCTGGCCTCGAACTCATGTCTTAGCCTCCCAAGTACTGGGATTACAGGAGTGCACCACCGTACCTGGTAGCTTTATAATTAGCATAAGTGTTTTATATTACTCATTTGCTTTTGTCTCTTTGAGACAGAGTCTCACTGTGCAGTTCAGGCTTGTCTGGAGCTCACCTTGTGGGCCAGGTTGCTCTCAATCTTGCAGTGATCCTCCTGCCTCTGCTTCCCAAGGACCGGGACTACAGGTGTGTGCCACCACACCCAGCCAGCATAAACCTTCACTTTAAGTGAGCAAGGACTAGGGTTCAAATTCATGACCTTGTACTTGCCAGGCAGGCAGTAGTCCACGGAGCCATCTCTCCAGCCCACTATCTTATAAACTTTTTGACCAGTTTATTCTAGTAGTTTTTTTAGGAAATCACTTTGATTTTCTACAAACAGGTTTATATTGTCATTATCTTGTCACTTTTATTCTGTTAGCCATGTTTGCAATTTTTGTTTGTTTTTTTGGTACCAGGAATTAACTCACTACCCTGCTCTTGCTGGGTAGTTGCTATCCTGCTGAGCTATATCCCTGACTCTGCTGCTTATTTTAATAATCTACAAAAATTACTGGAACTTAAAATGTAGTTTAGTGAGAAACGTGTGTGTGTGTACATGTGTACTAAGAATTGAGCTGAGGCCTCACGCTTGCCAGGCAGACTCTATGTCTCTGAGCTACATCCCTGGCCCTGAAAAGCTTACTTATGCACCTTGTCAGAAAGATCCACAGCTTGCTTATTTTTCCCTCTGGTTCTGTGCACCAGATGATTCTAGCATAGAGAGTAAGCGCAGGCAGGCTGGGGATGTAGCTCTGTGGCAGAGTGCCTACCTAGTGCTCCCAAGGTCCTGGTTTATTCTGAGCTCTGGGAAAAAATAGAAATAAAGAAGAAAAAGTACTGGACTCTAGGGTGTGTTTAGGCTTTATTAGAATCAGTGCGGCTTTAAGAGTTAAATATGCTTGTTCTTTTTTTTTTTTTTTTTTTTTTGTCTTTTTGAGACAGGGTCTCGCTATGTAGCTCAGGTTGGCCTTGAGCTCACTTTCATAGCCCAGGCTGGTCTCGAACTCGCACCGATCCTCCTGCCTCAGCCTCCCAAGTGCTGGGATTACAGGCATGCGCCGCCACCACACCCGGCTGCTTGTTCTTTCTGACCTTAAATTTCTACTTGGTTTTACCAGAGCACACAAACATAATTACGTAATTGAAGGCCCTTAGGCAGAAGTGATAAGATTATGCTGGAATAGTGCGTGGAATAATGCATGGCACTGTTAGTAGTGGGTATGAAGTGACTTGATGACTTGACTTCCACATATTCCGTGCCTCCCCCATTATGGCAAATTGAATACAGGGCCTTTGTACTAAGTTATATCCCCGGCCCTTGTTACTTTTGATATTGAGACAGGGTCTTGCTAACGTGCTCAGGTGGGCTTCAAATGTGCAATCCTTCTGCCTTGGGCTCCCGGTGCTGGGCTCTTGATACGTGTGCACAGCCACACCTGGCTGCCTTCCATATCTTGTGTGGAAAAATCCAAGGAGTAATGAAATATGTGTCAAGGTCTTGGTGTTCTCTGTATTAAATTCAGTCTGTCACATATTTGACATGAGCAAATACAGTCTGCATGGTGGGTGTGTAGGAGGGAAACACTGAACCCAAAGTGTCGAGATCCAGGTAGGTTCTTCTGGTTTAGACAAGAGCTGACAGGTTTTGTACTCAGCTGGGAAATTACCAAACTTTTCTTTTTGGGGGCACTGAAGGTGGCAGGGCTCGTGCATGCCTGGAAAGTTCCCTGCATTTGAACCACAGCCTTTGCCCATTACTTACGTCTTGATTTTCGTTTCCACCTCTGGAAAAGTTAAGGCGATGTAGCTGGATGGCGATTTGAGGTCCACTCGTACCCAAGCCCAGTGATCTCTCTCTCTCTCTCTCTCTCTCATCTCATCTCATCTCATCTCATCTCATCTCATCTCATCTCATCTCATCTCATGTTTGTACCACAGCTGATCTGGAGTCTAAAATGGGTTTTCCTTTGCCATCACTTGGATTGCTTTAATATAGGTTTGATTTTTAATTTTTGTGGAGAAGACCCCTCATCGAGAAGGCTAAATTGCCCCCACTCCTCCTCAGGTGACTGATTCTCATTTGCAAACTTGCTTTAAAGATTCCAAAGGCTGGGCCAGTGAGATAGCCCAGTGGTTTAAAGTGCCTGCTTAGGCAAGCTTAGGTAACCTCAGGGACCGCGGTTCAATCCCAGGCAACACGTGCTGCATCACCTCCATCCCCAGGGCAGGCTAAGCCAGCCATAATATAAATAAATAAATCTTTAAAAAAAAAAAAAGATTGAAAAGGTAACACTTTCTGGCTTCTGTTATTTTATAAATAATGAAGTAGAATACTGACTATGACAATAACAAGAAAAAGAGAGATCATGCCATAGCTTCTGCTTTATTTTTTTGTTTTTTATTCTTTTGTTTTGGTGGCAGGGCTGGGGTTGAAGCCAGCTGTGGGCTTGCCAGGCCAGTGCGCTGCTAGCCACTGTCTCCCCAGTCTGCTCACTGCATTTGGCTGCATTTGGCACATCATCACCGTGCTTTAAGTGCAGTCTTATGAAATCAGCGGATGCTCATCCTCCTCATGGAGCAACTGAAGACACAATATAGTGTTTAGATTAATGAAATGAGCTGTTCGAGTTTACTGTTGTAAGAAGCAGAAGAGCCTGGGACTGAGGCATAGCTGGTGTCAGTGCACCCAAATGCGCTGTTGACACTGGATAGGACACGCTCTCAGTGAGCTCTAGTGTTGGTTCCATCTCCAGAATGGAACAGTTACCTACTTCGAAAGATGAATAGAAGAAGTGAATAATGAGATAAAATTGGAAGTCTGTATTGCTTAATAACTTGTGAAAAAATTTTGTATATAGGTTTAATTATAATTATCTAGATACCAGTTGTGGTAGATGACAGTGGGGGTTAAGTTGGTTAACTAATTGGTGAAGGAATCAGAGCTAACCAGTGACACTAATGCAGTGGCCATTGGCCCCTACAGCCCAGTGGCTTGCATTCCTTGTGGTACTGCTGCAGAAAACGCCATGAGGACCCACGTCTGCCTCTTGTGCTAATGGTGGCCAAGTCATTTTGTTCAATAGCCCATCCCATCCTCCCTTCACTCATTTTGTAGACTCATGGGTGCTTTCCATCTTTGCTTCACTGTATTACTCTCGTGCTGCATACTTGCTTGTATGTATGGGTCAAGCAGCCTGTTTGGAGCACTCACCCTGGCTACCTTTGGTCTCTGTGGCTGTGGCTTCTCTGTGTTCTTTACATTTGCATCTCTTCGTGCTTTAGTATTCCCTAAAACTCAACCGTTGATCATCAGTTAGCTGGGCTATGGAAGTGGCTCTTGGCGATTGAGTGACTGTGAGGCCTTAATACTCTCTTCTGCCTTCATGACTCGGAGATTTGGGAAAGCTCTGAATTAACCTCACTGCCTTTCGTCTTTTGGCTTTTATGGAAATGTCAGACAGTGGCTGTGGCATTCTTCCCTGTCCTGGGGATGAGCTCTGAGAAATAAAAGAAAGCTTGTCTCAGGAAGGCCTTGTTTCCTTAAGTAATAATATTTGTAGAGTAAATATGCACTGTTGTCTGTTCCTGTTGGTTCACTGTGCTTTCTCTCCCTTTAGCCCCCCAGGTTCGCCTAATAGTCTTGGCTACTTCCCTACAGCTGCCAGTCTTAGCAGTGTCCCTCCACAGCCCGGCACGGTGGTCAGGATGCAGGGCTTGGCCTACAATACTGGAGTTAAGGAAATTCTTAACTTCTTCCAAGGTTACCAGGTCAGTACCTTGAAGAAGAAACACCCTCAGCACCCTTATTATTTAACTCAATTTCCCTAAAGAGCACAGCCAGCAGAGGCATGGATTCTCTGGAGCACACCCGTGTACAATGTGCTAATAGATTGGTTTGCACAGGCCACTAGAGCTAGAGTTGGAGTCGAGGCAGCCAACTTCAGATTCATCCTCTTGACAAGGTGGGGCTTTTCCTTGCTGGCTCAGCTCTTTCTGTATAATTTGTTGCTGCTTGTTCTAAAACCTGTATGCTTTGAGAAAGCTCTAGAGGTACCCCACAGCACAGCACAGTGGTTTCTATGAAGAGTGGGGGGTGGCTAGGGTTGAGCTTTCCTGCAAGTTGGGTGCCAAGTCATTGTTCTTTTGTTAAGCACATGGGCTGGGAGTGTAGTTCTCAGCTAGTTCCTAGTATACACATGCACACATGCCTAACTTGGGAAAAGGAAAAAATAAAATCAATCATCCAAGTAAACAGAGGCACTGCCTAGTAGAGACCCACTGAGTCATAAAGTGTGATGCTGTTCTCATGAGGTTGATACTGTTCTTGACGCGTTCTTCTACCACTGCTTGTGCCATCAGCTGTTTTCTGACTTCCCCTAAAGACTGAGTGGTTTTAGTAAGTGCTGTGGAGCAGTGAACAAAATCTACTTGTTGCCTGCTCATCTGAACACACTCAAGTCATGTAGTGACCTAAAGTCTGAAGCCTCCGTTTCCCACTATGCCAAGGATCAGTAACTTGAAGGCTTTGTATCCTGTATTAGGGAGAATTGTCCTCCTCTTCCGCTGACCCCCACTTGAGTCTTCAGGGTTGGGAGGCAGGGTCGTGAGACCCTGACATAGCCACTGCACATCTGCAGCACAGTCTGCTGAGACCTAGTCAGTCAGGCTGCTGCGTGGGGGATGGGCTCATGAGCTCAGTGCCCATAGGCCACAGAGGACTGTAACCCCAGCTAAAGCATCTCTGACTCTGCCACGCATCCCAGGCCTACCCATTCCCTACTGTCTGAAGGGCTTTTAACAGGCAGGGCATAGTTTATATCATGAAGACAGTAGGGGAAAGTTACATGAGGGTGGTCCAGAGTGCCCTTTTGCTACTGATAGGCTTACCACATCTTTCCCTAGAAGTAAGATTCTTACTGTAAAAATAAGTTTGTTTCAGGGGTTGGTAGAGTCTTTACTGTTCCCTGCACAATTATGCTAGCTCGGGAGGTCCTCCAAAGGGGCAGAAAAAGTACCTTGCAAACTTCCTGCCTGACTCATTAGTCCATAAAATTTTACTGGGGGTTGCTTAACCTCATTTTGACTTTTGTATTTAATTTTTCCACTGTAGAAAGAAAGTTTAAGGGAAGTTTGAAATTTAAGGATCAGCTGAATTAATTTCTCTTTAGCCTTAATCTATATTTACACTAAAATGAAGCAGTTCTACACATGAATGATGAGAACACAGTTGCTCTTATAAAAAGCGTTGTAGCCAGCATTTAGAGTATTTTACTACAGACATATTAGGGGTTATTTCTAGGTATGTGACTAAAAACCTGACAAGCTTCAAAAGGGAGATTACATATATCTGTAACCATTCTTTTTAATAGTTTATAGTGTCATTTGATGTTGGAGTACCATGATTTACTCAGAAAGACTGTACAAAATATTTGGCTTTTTTTTGTCTTTTGAGACAGGGTCTCACTATATAGTCCAGGATGACCTTGAACTCCAGGATCCTCCTGCCTCAGCCTTGAAAGTGTTAGGGTTATAAATGCGTACCACTGCATTTGTTTTGGTCTTCCATTTTTAAAGTGTTTAGAATTTATAAACTGGATCCATGGACTAAGATGGCATTGGAAACTCAATTATCCAGGCCTAAATGTGTTTTACTATTCAGTAATTTGAACTTGAGCCATATTCACAGCTGTTACACCTAGCCCAATTCTCTATCTTTTTTATCCCAAAGAGCCCATCTTCAGTTACCTTTGAGTCCACACTTGGGTATTATTTTCTATTCTCAGTTTTTCTAGTAATAGCTGATCACTGTGGGCTTCCAGGTTTATTAGCTCTGGCTTTGTCACAAGGTAGTAAAATCAGTAGATGACTTTTTACAGAGAAAACTATGCTTAGTGGAAAGTTTCAATTTTATTTATTTATTTATTTATTTTTTATGGGACCAGGGATTGAACTGAGGTCCTTGTGCTTGCCAGGCAAGTGCTTATTCTACTGAGCTATTTCCCTGGCCCTGTTTCTGATTATTAATAGCATAATAACTGTACACTTAAGCAGCTATCCAGAAAATGATTAGCGAAGGTGAAATTTGTTGTCTGGTCATTGTCTTTTAAAAAGCGTAGGACTTCATACCACTAAATCATTTCATGAATTCACCATCTTTAAATACATTTTATAATGGATTTTGTCTTTACTTCCAGCACAATTTCTTCTGTAAAGCTCCAAATTAGTGTTTTTCTGTAATTCATACAGGGTTGGAGGAGCAAAGATTTAGCAAAAGGGAAGCCAGGCAGGAGGAGGATTGCCATGAGTCTTAGGCCACCAGCCTGGGCTACATAATGAGACCCTGTCTCAAAACAAACAACACAACAAAAAAATTTAGAGAATGGGAGAAATTTTGATGGCTAAGGCAGGATGGGGGCCAGAGGTTTTGTTATCAAATCTGCCCCTTGCAGCATTAAAGTGCCCAAGTTAAGTCTATTTTAAAAAAGAAATTGGTTGAATTTGTGAAGATGAACTGCCTTCAGGATATTTGACAATGGTGGTATCATTCTGTTCAGCAAAATAAATGTGTGCATATTTTTGTGGCTGAATCTCTTCTTTGAAATGGATTTCGAGGCATCCCTATGCAATTCTTTTAACTTTTTTCATTTGTGCTTTGCGGTACACTTTGTTGGTGCCTTTACATTTTTAGTACATGCTGGTTTTGCTTTTCAAAGTACTGCTTTTCATCATCTCTTCGGGTTACTCGTTGGAGTTTTACTTGGTTGTTAGACTGGAAGAATTAGATTGCAGCCGTATCTGACACTATACAAAACTCGGGGCTGTTGGAAGATACTGAGTAGATGTGCCTCACGCCAAACGGCTTGCAAACAACTGGTGCTCGTGTGCATGACGCCCAGTCCTGTCCCCAGTGTCATTCAAACTGTGCTATTCATGAGATCTGAAGATTTGGGTTCCAAATTATGTGGGCTGGTGTTATTGAGGTTTCTTACTTTGTCTCTGGATTTGTTTTTGTTTTTTCTCTTAATCCATGTGTTCAATCTAACTTCATAGAAGGGATTTTGGGTCATACGTTTATGTTAAATAAGATGTGAACATTTCCTATTAGAGTTGCATATGTGGTTTATACCGGTACTTTGTTTCCTTCTCTTGTGGATAGCTGGTTTTAGTTGAAATACTAACCATCCACAATAACAATTTGTCCACCTTTTGATCTTGTTTGTTTCAACTTGCATTTTAGTATGCAACCGAGGATGGACTTGTTCACACAAATGACCAGGCCAGGACTCTACCCAAAGAATGGGTTTGTATTTAAGGGCCCCAGCAGTTAGACCATCCTCAGAAAAGAAGGTAAGCCTCTCTGATATGCAAGCTAACTTACAAAGGGCCAAACCATTGGAAACCATTGGAGAGGCCGAAAATCTGCAGGTATTTCATGAACCCATAAGAGTTTCCCTCTTTAATTCAATAAGAATGTCAGAAATCTGAAAGGGATGGATGTTGGAATTAAGTTTTCTATGTAGACAGAAAGTGAAGCTTATGGATGACACTTGGATGTTATTTTGCAGGAAGGGAGAAATTCTCTGTTTGGGTATGCATTTACTATGTTGAGTAGGATACAGGTTGAGTGCTCTGTTTTAAAAAAAATTGAGATAAACTTCCTGTAAAAAAAAAAAAAAAAAAAAAAAAGTGTGGTCCAGCATGGTGGTGTGAGCTCAAAGCCCAGAGGCTGAGGCAGCAGGATCACAGGCAAGGCCAACCTGGGCACATGAGTGAGCTCCAAAAAGAAAAAAAGCTTTATTGCAAAGTCTTCATTGTGTCTTTTTCCTCTTTAAAAATAAGAGGGAATGAACCCTAATAAGGTTAGAATAGTTTTAGTCATGTCTCCCCCCACCCCCATTTTAAGTGGTAACTTCTTTTCTAGGCTTCTCAAGAGATGGAACTGTGAGGACTTGTTCAGGAATTGACTGGGCTTAGTTCTTCTCCCTGGCCCCCTTTGTGAGACTTGAAATTGAACCCCAGCCCCTTTTTTGTTCTTCATTTTGTTTTTTGTTTGTTTGTTTATTTATTTTTATGGCTGGCTCAGCCTGCCATGAGGGCAGGGCTGGCACAGCATGTGGTACCCGGGATCGAACCACGGTCCCTGAAGCTGCCTAAGCTTTCCTAAGCAGGCACTTTAGACCACTGAGCCATCCTG
>PVJA010041551.1:0-17813 GCA_004027025.1 Myocastor coypus
ATATATATATATATATATATATATATATATATATATATATGGACCAAGGTTCAAACTCATGACCTTGCACTTGCCAGGCAAGCACTTGTGCCGTGGAGCTATCTCCCTATCCCTTATTTTTTGCATATATTTTAAGCTATAACTTCATTTTTTTCTGCATATAGCTACCCAGTTTTCCTAGTACCATTCTCTGAAAAGATTTTGCTAGAAATTTTTGAGGCTACAGAGTTTAAATCCTTCTGTGTGTAAAGATAGTAGTTATTGGATCATTTAAGTATTGTTTCTTCTATTACAGAAAAACACAGGCCAGGCATGGTGGCACATGCCTATAATCCCAGCACTTGGGAGGATGAGGCAGGAGGATTGGTGCAAGTTCGAGACCAGCCTGGGCTACAAAAGTGAGCTCAAGGCCAGCCTGAACTGCATAGCAAGGCCTTGTTTCAAAAAAAGACAAAAAAAAAAAAAAAAGAAAAGAAAAAGAAATACATAGATTTACTATAAGATGAAATATGTAGCCAGTACTTTTTTTTTTTTTTTTTTTTTTAAGTGATAACTTGAGCTTATGGTGGGACTTTGGAGGCTGCTAGGGCTTCCCGGGGCAGTATTACTTTAGGGGTAAAAGTGGAGATGCCCGTGAACAGGTGAGAAGACCACCATCAGAATGCAGCCCCTGGGCGGGTGACTGCTTGCAAGGATGGCTTAGCAGGGATGTGAGCCTGGAGTCCTTCCTGCATGTGCGAGCCGGGGGCCCTGTTTCCCATCCCGCATGCTGGGGTGCCCGCAGCAGCCCCCTCGTCCTAGGAGCAGCTGGGTCTCATCATGTGGACCTCTGTGCAGCTGACCTAAGGTTTGGACCCTCCTGGCCCTCCTCGAGGCTAGCTCGGGGCCCTGGGCTGCCTTCTAAGGTTATATCAACTCCTGAGTAGCAGATCTGGGATCAGGACCAGAACTGCTTTCTGCCCATAGCTCCATCCCAAGCCGGTGCATGTTGTCAAAGTTGCATAACTAAGACGCGCTCCTCACTGTTCTGGAGCCTGGAATCTAGAACCGAGCTGCCGGCTGGCTCCGTTTCCAGGCATGGCTCTGTTCCTAGTTTGCAGACAGCCATCTTCTTGTGTCCTCCTGTGGGAAAAAGAAACCATTTCTCTCCCATCTGTTGTAAGGGCACTAATCCCATCGGGAGGGCCCCATCCTCATGACTCTGTGGCCCTGAAAAGGCCCCACCCCCACTTACCACCATATTGGGGGTTAAGGAGGCCTCACCTTGTGAATTTGGGAGGATGCGAATCTTGTGCCCACAGTAGAAGCCCTGTGCCCTAATGCTCAGGAAAGCTATCTCGTCTCTGCCTAGGTGCCCCTGGCTAAGTCTTTCCTTCTCTTTGGGCCTCAGTTTTCTGCTCTGTAAAATAGGAAGTCAGTGCAGATCTTCCAGCCCTAAGATACCATGATGCCCTGTTTCTGTGAAATGAAAATCCAGGTCTGCTTTCCCTAACTCAGGGTGCTGGTGACCTTCTTGCCCAGATCTGGTGGAGAGAGCTGATACATCCTCCCCCAGGTGACCCTGGGTGACCCAGGGATAGACTGGCACTGCCCGAGAGGGACTGCGCAGAGGGCATTGTGCCAGCTGGAGGCTGCAGCTCCCTCCAGGATGTGCTTTTCACTACATTGAGCCGCTGTCAAGGTTAAGGCAACTCCAGATGAATCACCACAAAGCAATTATGCTTGCTGTTCCGCGTAGCGCTGCCCAGCCCGCGGTTGTTCGCAGACGCGCCTGTGCCGCCTTCTGCCGGCAGCCGGTGCGCCCGTGGGCCTCTCCGGGACAGTGGGCGCTGTGTCAGCCCTGCGCACTGGGGTGCAGCCACTGTGACGGGGACAGAAGGGAGCTATGGAAGCGCGGCAAATGCTTTTTCAAGGTCTGTGAGCAAGAGGAGCTGCTATTCCCCGAGAATGCCAATGTCGGGCGGAAGAGGAGTTAACAGCCAGGCCCCGGCCTGCGAGGGCCGCTCCGCTGTGGCATGCCGAGTTTCGTTTAATGCACTTTGCCGGAAAAGACCAGGAGGGGAGTTGAGGGGCGCAGCCCAGCCTCCGTCCTGAGTTCTGGGGTCCGAGGGCTGCAGAGCTCAGGGGAGGGGGACCGTGGCAAGAAGGCGGCCCCACTGGCCTGCCTGAAACTGCTGCTAGTGTCCCCTTCATCCCATGGTCCCTGCCTCCCTCCTTTTGAGATGAGTGGCAATGGCGACATTCTGGGAGCTTGCGGGGAGGCCCGTTTCTTCCTTCTACCATCACTGAGTGCCCTGCCCTGCTGGGGATCCCACCTGTTAATGAGGACGAGGATGGGGAGGCGCAGCCTATGGACCCCGGGACACACGGCTGTGAGCAGCTGCCCTTCCCACCCATCCTGTTCTCGCGATGACACCCCACCCCCCAGGACCTGAAGGGAGACCTTCCCAGAGCCCTCAGATCCCATGTGGGGGCCCTGGGGCCCGGCTCAGGTCGAGGGGGCCCCTCTTCGCGGCTCTTCATCTCCAACAAGGAGGCCCGGGTCCAAACAGCGTCAGAGCGAGGCGCGCACGGCCTGCCCCAGAAGTCAGGGCTTTTGTGCCTGGGAGAGCCAGGATCTGTGCGTTCAGGGAGTTGGCAGAGGGGGAGGAGGTAATTCAGCCCAGCTCAGCTCCGGCCATCTGCTCCTTGAGAACAAAATTAATAAATAAGTGACACACAGGGAGTCAGCCTGGGGAAGTGGCAAGAGGCAGGGTGGGAGGCCCGCCCCGCGGAGCACAGTGCCAGGAGCCAAGCTGGCATCATCGTGTGGGCATGGGGAGGACACCCCACCCCGCATGCAGGCTGTGCTTCCGGGGGTGGTGCGGGCAGGGTCTCCGTGGGAGGGGTGGTGTCCTGATCAGCTCCCCGCGTGCGCTCGTAGCCCCCAACACTGCCCTATACAAACTGGATATCCTTATCCTTGTCTTTCAGATGAGGAGGCAGCTGAGGCTGGGGGCATGCAGCTAGAGAACCACAGGGGCAGGATTTGAGCCAGGCACTGTTTCCTGGGAGTGCACTTGGAAGGCGCCAGTCTCTCTACCCGGCTCTCTGCTGCCACGCTCCACACTTGGAAAAGATGGAGGCTGCAAAAGGCCCCGGGGAAACCCATCCGGCTGCCTGCTCCTGCAGGCTGCAGTGCTCCAAAGTTCCCCTTCTACCCTATCTCTGTTCTTCCGGGGTAAGGCCCCAGGGCAGGGGTCCGAGGCTGGGGCTGGGGTGAGGGAGGAAGCTGTGTTGAAGGCTTGAGGAAATGTAGGGCCTGTCCTGGACCTGTCAAAGCTCTTCACCCTAAACATCCCCCACCCCAACCCCAACTGCAAGACTATAACTGAGGCCAGAGTCATGGAGGTCAAGTTCAGTGGGACTGAAGAGAAAGATACCGGGAAGAGAAAGAGCCACAAGCCCAGGAAGGGCACAGTTTGGGGTGTCAGAGATGGAAACAGGGCATTTGGGGACCACATGAGCAACGGTGTTGCGTGCTGAGCAGCCCAGCGTGGCTAAAGCACAGGTCCCAGAGGGCCAGAGCCTTGCTGCGGGATGGTAGGCTGGGCGGGTCTCGCAGCAAAGCTTGGAAGCATGGCTGTGACCCCCCACCACAGCAGCCCCTGGAAAGGCATTGGGCATCAGCCGAGGGCAACCCTGCTGCCTTTTCTTCTTCTACATCATCTGTGACTGGCTCTGGAACTAGGGATGGGGTGAAAGGTGATCCTAAGAGTTCTGCTCTGTGTCTGGGCCTGACTGGCGCCGATGAAGGATGTATGGAAGGCTCTCTCACAGCCTTGGGAGGGAGCAGATTGCACGAGGGGACCCCACTGTCAGAGTCAGGAATGTATCTGGCAGGGGGTGACCTGGAGAGGCCAAGTTGGGTGTGTCCCGGCCTGACACCCTCTGCTTCTCTAGCTCAACCAGGGAAGGCAGACCTGGTGGTCAGGGGGGCTTCTAGGGGGAGCCCTTGGGATGACCCTGTTGTCCATAGCCATCTCCAGCTCCCTGCCCACCCATGAGGGTCAGTCCCACCCAACTTCCAGGCTCCAGACTGCAAAGGGGCCCCAAGGCAGGCAGGCAGCCAGCTGCTGCCTACAGGTTCCACGATAGCAGCATCAGCTACAGACCGGAGAATCTGTCACCCTATAATAAGGGAACCCATGCTGGCAGGCTGAGTAAGAGGCCTCAAATTGAATAATTAATAAAGTTATAAAAATATGTCTACTATATGGCTATAATAATTCAGCCCAATTAGAAGCAATTATTTCTTGCAGTTATGCAACTCGATGTTTTTTATGACCAGCTCTAGCAACAAGACAGGATTCCCAGGTTTGGCTACCTGCTTGGGAAGTTCTGTTGAAAACAGTCCTTCCCAGGACTTAACCAGGTGAAGGATATTCATCCATCCATCCATCCATCCATCTATCCATCTTCTCACCTATCAGTTCAACTAGTATGTCCATGCATCTGTCCATCATTCTGTCTGTTCATCTCTATTCTTCATTCCTGTACCTATCTGTTCACTTATGCAAGCATCCATCATCATCCATCCATCCATCTATCCTCCATCCATCTGTCCGTCCCTCCACCATTTTCCCATCCAGTACACATCTCATGAGTCTCTTCCATGTGCCAGGCACAGTGCTAGATTCTCAGCGTATGGGGAGAAGACCTTCTCCCCATTACTTTCCTGAGGAGCCCCCAGCCCAGAGGCCATTTCTCTCTGAGTCATGGATCTCTTCATAGATCCTACTGGATATGACTTGGAGTGGGTCAGGGTGTGTGTGTGTGTGTGTGTGTGTGTTTATTTTTCTATTTCCCTCTGTCATACAGAGAGGAAGAGAGACAGACAGACAGACAGACAGACAGACAGACAGACTGAGAGACTAACAGAGTGACAGTGATTAGACTCACATATGGCTTTGAGCCAGGAGATAGGTATCTTTTCCCAAGGTGACTGGACTTTTTCCTCTACATTTGAGAGTTTAGGGTTCTGCCAGCTTCAAAGCACCCGCTGTTCTGGGTCCCAGCCTCCTACCTGATAGTCACAGAGGATGCGGGAGCTGGTCAGCGTGACCTGAGACAAAACATGTTTGTGGCCCATTCATAAAATATAATGAATCTCTGTGTCACTGTGAGCTTACAAGGATGGAAGAATCAAGAAACCTAGGAGTTCCTGTTGGAGCCTCCACATTTGCCTCCTGGAACACTGGACCTAAGTCAGTCGCACTTTGTAGGCCTCCTGCGGGATAACTTTGGTCTGGGGAGGCAGCTCGGCAATCTCAGCACCTGCCTGGCAAGCACAGGGTATGATTCCTGGCACCACATACCATGCTGGCCCCTGGAAACCCCAGGCACACTGAGCCGGCCACGGATACCAGGTGTGGTGGTGCATACCTGTAATCCCAGCACTGGGTAGGCTGAAACAGGAGGGTCACTACAAGTCCTGAACTGTGTAGCAAGGCCCTGTACCAAACCAGTAAATTAAAAAAAAGATTTTTTAGAAATTCTTTTATTTATTTATTTATCTATTTATTTATTTTGTCTTTTTGAGATAGATTCTCTCTATGCAGTGTAGGCTGGCCTTGAGCTCACTTTTATAGCCCAGGCTGGTCTCGAACTCTCACTGATCCTCCTGCCACAGCCTCCCAAGTGCTGGGATTACAGACATGCACCACCATGCCTGGCTCTAAAAAAATTTTTTTTTTTTTTTTTTTTTTTTTGCCTTTTTGAGACAGAGTCTCGCTATGCAGTTGAGGCTGGTCCTGAGCTCACTTTTGTAGCCCAGGCTGGTCTCGAACTCGCACCAATCCTGCTGCCTCAGCCTCCCGAGTGCTGGGATTACAGGCGTGAGCCACCACACCCGGCTAAAAAATATTTTTTAAATGAAGGATAACTTTCCATAAATCCAATGTCACTTTCAAAATGAAAACATCTTTCCGATTTCTCTGTTCAGATGTCAGCTCTTTTCTTTCAGTTCTAAAACATGGCCCATTTAGGTCTCCCCTGAACCCTTATAGGGAGCCCAGGCTCGTGCTAACACCTAATCGGACAGAACTTTTAAAATGAGCCATCTCGCCAGGCGTGGTGGCTCATGTCTGTAATCCCAGCACTCCGGAGGCTGAGGCAGGAGGATTGGTGCGAGTTCAAGACCAGCCTGGGCTACAAAAGTGAGCTCAAGGCCAGCCTCAACTGCATAATGAGTGCCTGAGGAAGCAGAAAGACCTAGGCCTTAGGCGTGGCCCCGGGGGCCTCTCGCCCTTGGGTTTTCTTTGCTGCATTGTGAATCAGAGCATCAAAGCCAGCAAAGGTCCTTTGACACTCTGAACAAAGTGAAAGGGGAGTTGCGGACTGGGAAAGGATATTGCGCTACCTAGATTTCTCTAGGATTAAGACCTAGAATATATTTTTATAATCCCACCGATCAATAAGATCGACCATACACAAACACTGGTTAAAAAAAAAGAATATGTAATTTCCACTTAAAAGAGTGTTTGGATGGGTGGGAAGCACATGGAAATGTGCTCACCCTGGGTGTCATCCAGGAGATCCTCATTAAGACCGGTAGATCAGGCTCTGTCACACGCAGCAGCCTGAGGAAAACCGACTTCTGATAATACCAAGTGTTAGTGATGATCCAGGTAAGAAGACACTCTCATTTAATACTAGTGAGACTGGGGATTGGCAGTCTCATTTTAGGGAGCAATTTGGTCATCTTAAATAAAGTCGCACAGAATAGAAGTCCTATAATACCCTGCATAGCAAACTGAAGAAGTAAAAATGCTTCTTATTCTCTCTCCCCCCCCACCCCCGCTGATACTTTTAAATATCATCCATTTAATTTTTGAAAGTAGGAGTCATGGCTTAGTGTACCGATTTCCTGGCTCTCCTCTGGGTTATAGTCTGCGGCTTGCCCTGGAGACCTTCACCGACGTGAGCAGCCCCGAATTGTTTCTTGTGATGGGGACGAGGTGCCTGTGATGTAGAGGTCCCTCCAGGAGGAAGTGCGTAAATTGTAATCTAGTCCTACAGTGGAATGGCCACAGCAGTTAAAATGCATGAGGCAGCCCTCTACCTGTCTACCTAGGTGGATCTCAAATATATCATATCGAGTGGCGGGGAGCAAGCTGCGGAGCGCTACGCACTCATCATATCGCATCGTTTATGCAAGTTTAAAAGCCTGCAAAATAATGAATATGTTATTTATGAGAATAATTATAGGAAGCCAGTGTATGAAAGCAGAATGTACACAAGACAGAAATGTTGACACGAAAGGATTGGGGTCCCCCTGCCCCCCGCACCCGCCCTGGGAGGGAGGAAATGGATAGGGAACGATGCACAGGGACCAAGTTCAATTGAGTCAGGTTTTACGTCTAAAATAAGAGCTATAGCAAAAGTGGAGCATGTTACAATTTATTTGAAGGATGCACTGTTTCCATTTTGCTCTAACCATCGCAGTGTACTTGAAATTTTCACTTGCAATGAAAGGGCCTTTGTCTTCTCTTTCTCCACCTGTCCATACGCACACTCATGCGAGGGGGGAGAAACGTGCTCATTTCTGCATGTCTTAGATGTTTTAGTTTCACAAATACGTATCGAGCGTGGGTCTGGCGATGGCAGGTTGGAGGTGCAGGGTGGGAAAGGAGGCAGGGAGCTTGTGACGGCCAAAGCTCGGAGCTCAGCACGGGCACAGCTGCCCACCCATCTCTGCCATAAAGAGCAGGTTCACAGTCATAAAAAGGAGCCCAGAGTTCAAAACCTGAGTCTCCCTGGGGAGTAAAGGAAGGCTGCACATGGAGGAGGCAAGGACCCCAGGGGGCCTTGAAGGATGGATAGAGACTGAGTGGTTAGAGACTGGCAGGGAGAGGAGCCGATGGCTCCAAAGAGCTCAGGTCTGCTGGGAGAAGAGGCCACAAGGCATCCGGGTCTCTAAAGGCAAGCGCTGTGTGCAGTGGAGTGGGCTCAGGGCCCCCAGTGGGAGAGCAGGTAACGGAGCTGAGCCGAGGTTTTCATCCATCACGGGCACCGACGAGAGCTGGGTTCTGGGGTGGCAGGAGAGCAAGCTAAGCCACTGCCAAAGAAAGGCTCAGGCTCAGGGACAGCACCTGCCGCCGCCAGCCTTGGGTGAGGGCCTCTGCAAGGAGGAAGGGGGACAAAGTTCTGCTCAAATCCCAGACTGCAAATTTATTTGACCAGCTCCCAATAAATTCCTCATGCCAGAGGCCTGGCCATCCATCTCCATGGCAGGGCAGAGGCAGCAGAGGGGGTGGATAGCAGAGCAAGTGTCTGTCTTTGATTGCTCGGGGACAGGGCCACATGTCTTGCTGGGAGGTGAGCCCCTAAATCCTCCTCTGACTTCTCCCCTCCTAGTAAATCTGAATAGTTTAAAATAACTCCTTCCGACCTTGAGGCCAGTGCCAACTTCCTGCCATCCATCAGCCCTGGCCGATTTCTTATTAAGGTTCCACTGTTCCCTTGGAAAAGTCACCGCCTTAAATCAAGGGGCCGATAGGGCAAAGAGGAGACAGAAGACCTGGAGACAGGAGGGCAACAGCAAGTCAGGAAGATGAGGTTCCGGTGCGCTGCTGGGGCGCCCGAGGACCTCTCAAGGCCCTGGCCCTGCCGCTGCACGAGGGCCCCTGGCTGTCCACGCTGTGGAACTGGCAGGGGCTGCTGGGAGAAGGCTGGAGAGCGGCTGCCTCACCACCCTCCCTCTAGTTGTTCACTTTCTTTTTTTAAAAAAAAATTCTTTCTACAAGGCCCTACTTTTTAACTGTACACAATGGCAGGTAAATATGGTAACTTCAAAGGGTGGCAGTGGCTGTGAAGCCATACAGGGGACAGGAGGTGGGGCTCAGGAAGGCCTCCCTTGTAAAGGGACATCAAACCTGAGTGCTCAGAAGGAGCCAGGTAGAATCTAAGGGGCTTGTATGTTGGCCGAACTAAATCTTGGCATATTTTTTTTTTTTTTTTTTTTTGTCTTTTTGAGACAGGGTCTCACTATGCAGTTCAGGCTGGCCTTGAGCTCACTTTTGTAGCCCAGGCTGGTCTCGAACTCATAGTGATCCTCCTGCCCCAGCCTCCCGAGTGCTGGGATTACAGGCGTGCGCCACCACGCCCGGCTAATCTTGGCATATTTTGATTCAGCAGAAAAAACAAAACATTGCGTTATGCGCACGAACAGGGAACATTTGTTTTAAGCCAGGCTCTACGGAACATTTATAAAGGAATTAGGAAGCTCCTGCTCACATGGTGCCTGCAACCCAGTAGGTGTGACCATGGACCCTGTGCGGAGCTGTAGCACAGGGGACCGAGGCACCAGGTGGCCAGTGCAGAAGGCGCAGCTCTCTTCCAGCCAGGATGGGCAGGGAAGGGACCCTTGGGAGCCAGGCACCTGCGGGGAATGATGGGCTCTGTGCCCAGCCCTGGGCTTGAGGATGCTCATGTCTCCAGCAGATGCCATCCTGGTGGGTACTGGCGCCCTGTTAGTTCCAGAGAGGACGGAGGTGTTTCTTGAGCACAGGCATGCAGGTGTCATGCTTTGCCTCACCAGCCAGAGAATTATGGGCAAGGAGGAATGCGGAGGGGAACCAGCTCTCTCTTAATCGCTGGCAGCAGAAGGCAAGCTTGGCATGGGTTCTGTGGCCCCGGCTGATACCACTGCCAATGGAGATCACGGAGGTTCCCCTGAGTATCTGTGCTGCCTGTCTCTGGGCTCTTGGTCACAGCCCCAACTGGGAACCAGAACCTCCTGCCCCACAGTGCGGACCAGGGAATGATAGATCCCCTACACCGCTCAGGGGCTTTCTGGGGAGGGGACCCCACCCCTGAAGCCTGCTGTTGAAAGCAGCAGCCCTGGTCCGGAGGTCAGTACAGTTTGCTGCGCACAGGCAGTTGACTTCTCCGCCTTTGCAATTGGCTCTCAACTTTTCCCTGCATCGGTCACAACCAGGGTGGTCACAGGGCAGCCAGGAAGTGTGGTGAGTGGCTGTCACCTTCCCTGGCTGGCTGCGCTCCACCCACTGTGGAAACCTGGGCGCTGGGGGCCAATGGCAGTCCCTTTTCCCCTGCAATGAAGGCTGGGTCTGGTGGAGACTCACAAGCAGGGAAATCCAAGCCTGCAGGGCACAGCAGCAGGGGAGGCTGTGGGGTGCAGGGATGGTTGTCTAAGGCGGACTTCGGTGGCATTTTTGTCTCCCTCTGCTCTAGTGATAACCAGCCCAGAACCAGGCAAAGGAGTTATAGGGAGACAGGCCACAGCGTGAAACGGATGACTGCTGTCTTCTGGTCCTTGAGGGCTGGGAAGGTTAAACGAATGCATAGTCTTCTTCCCACCCTGTTTTTCTTTGCAAAATTACCCTGGAATCCTTGCTTTCTGCAGCTGCCCGACTCTCCCCAGACCTGGGGAGGGGTCGGGATATTATTAAGCACATATTACACGGGGCTCAGCAGACTCTGGCTCACAGCTAAGTCTGTTCCATTGCCTACTTTGTAGATAAAGTTTTATTTGGACACAGTTATACCCATTGCTTCTGAGTTGTAACTGCCTTCTCACTCCGGTGACAGAGTAGACTACCAAAGACAGGAGCTGTCTTATCCACAAGGTAGAAAATATTTATGTTTTCTCCCTTTATAAGAAAACCTAACTGGGCCTGGTGGCACACACCGGTAATCCCAGCACTTGGGAGGCTGAGGCAAGAGGATCAATGTGAGTTTGAGACCAGCCTAGGCTACAAAAATAAGTTCAGGGCCAACCTGAACTTCATAGCGAGACCCTGTCTCAAAAAGAAAAAAAACAAAAAACAACAACAGCAACAACAAAAACCTAGCGAATCTTCCTCCTCTTCCTCTTCCTCTTATGTTGTGTAGGGTCTTACTGTGCAGCTCAAACTTATAATGGTCTGTCTTCAGCCTCCCCAGTGCTAGGATTACAGGTGCACGCTACCACACCTGGACTTGGTCACTGGCTCAGGGCACCTGGGGGTGGGGCTGGCACAGCATGTGGTGCTGGGACTCAAGCACCCACTGGCCCAGTGCTTGCCTGAGCAGCAATTTCTATCTTAGAAGAGTACAAGGGCTTTTGGGTTAGCTCAGTGCTTATTAAGTGCATGTGCTGGCAATCCGAGGCAGGCACAGGGGACAGGGGTTCAACCCCTAGACTCACCCTTAAGGCAACCTGAGCCAGCGCCCCCAGCAAAAAAACAAAATCCTTCTATCTTAGAAGAGTAGCGTGTGTGTGTGTGTGTGTGTGTGTGTGTGTGTGTGTGTTTTATATTTTTATTCTTTTGGTATAGGGTCTCGCTACACAGTCCAGACTCATAGTGATCCTCCTGTGTCAGCCTCCCTAGCACTGGGATTGCAGGCATGTGCTGCCACACCTGGTTTCAGGGCTGGCATGGTCCTCCCTGGGTTACTGTATGGCATGCAGTACTGGGGATAGAACCTAGGTACTTGCGCTTGCTAGGCAGGCTTTTAGACCACCGAGCTCTCTCCCCAGCCCGAGAGTAGCATTTCCCCCTACTACTCCCCGGTGACTCACTGGCTGAGTCCTCGGCACTTACTAGATGCTGAGCTTGTGAACAGTCAGGAGAGAGGGGTGTGTGCCTTAGGAGCCGGTGCTGTTCTTCACCCAGGCTGACCACAGAGCTGGGGGAGGGGCTGTGCACTGCCATCAAGGCCAGGACCTCCACTCTCCCCCATAGGATAGCTGCCTCTAATTAAAATAACAGGAGGACAGTCTGGTGGCAACAGGGGGCGGTGCTAGCCAAGCATGGGAACACCTGGCTTTTTGATCCCAGCTATGTCACCAACTTGCTGTGTGACCTCTTGCATGTCCCTTCCCTTCCCTTCTCTGAGCCTCTACTTCATTTTTCAAAAGACAATGTCTGATTTTTATAGAGCGGTGGCTTTTAATGGGGGAAGTGCCCCCAGGGGACATGGGCAGTGTCTGGGCACAGCTAGGGGAGGGCATCACTAGTGCCAAGTGGATAGAAGGCAGAGATGCTGCTAAGGTCCAGGATGGCATCTTAAAATGAAGAAGATCCCATCCCAAAGCCGGTGGGGTGAGCAAAGAACAACTCTGCAATCTCTAAATCCATGAAATCACATGCAGCTCCCCTCGTTTGTTCACTGAATCTGCATTTATCAGGCTCCCCGGGAGTGCCTGCCCTCTCCAGGCTTGCCACTGGCCAGGGCCTGGAGAGCCCTGCGTGTTCCGAGTTCCTGGCTGCTAACTGCAATGTGTCCTTTCCATCATCCGGGCACCTGGACCCTTCAACCCCACCCCACCCCCCGGCCTTGCTATGATTGCTCCCATTTTACAGAGCGAGGAAAGGGAGGCCTCATGAAGCATTTCAGCTCCTACGGTGGAGCCGAGCTTCCCACTGCTGTACTGCCGTGGACGGAGTCCGCAGGCCCGAATGGCTGAGCAGAAGTGGCCAGGGAAGGCGCAGGCCCAGCCATCTCTTTATCATGCAAACCGTTTAAGGAGCCTCCTAACTATAAACCAGCGGGTAATGACCTGACAGACTAGGGGGCTGGAGAAGTGTTAGGGCCACGGAGACATTAATCTACTTCCAGCCACCACCGCTAGAAAGGCATTTGTTAGTGTGGTTATGGGAGCCATAAATGGCTCTGTCTCGGCAGCCCTCCCCACCTCGGCCCCGCAGGTACAGGAGGGGGCTGCTTAGGGCTGGGGGTGATGGCCCTGCTGCCCAGAGGCATTCCTTCCACCTGCTCAGGGATGGCTGGCGTCAGGAAAGCTGGGGCTGTCACCTCAGAGCTGGATTTTGGCTTCCTGTGTGTTGTAAAATAGCCCTCTGGACTCCGGTAAGACCTGCAGCTGCTCTGGGCCTCAGTCTTCCTATCTATAAAATGGAGACCTTAACGAGGTATGGTGGTACATAGCAATAACCACAGTACTCTGGGAGGCTGAAGCAGGAGGATCACGAGTTCACATCTAGCTTGGGCAAACTTGGCTAGATCTTGTCCAAGAATTTTTTTTTTTTTTTTTGAGTATGGAAGGTGGGGATACAGCTCAGTGCAAAGGCTTGAGATTCAATCCCCTGTTCAGATGGAAAGAAAGAAGAAAAGAAGAGAGGGATGGAGGGAAGGAGGATAATGTTTATTTTACAGGCTATTAGGAGCCTGTGTCTTTTACAGAGGTGTGAAGCATCATTACAGTTAGTGGCCATCATGGGAGAAAGAGCCACGGTGACATTGTACTGGGATTTAATCAAATATGAGGTCTGAGATTTGTTGAGAGTTAATCAAACAGGCGCCCTGGGTGAAGCTTTATAAATCCACCTGGCTCCACTCCCTGTGCCATGAGTCATGGAATCCGTTCCTGGGGCACTGGCTGGGCGTCAGGCTGCCTCCCCAGTGCTTTGTTGGGACTGACGCACAGCAGACTGGGGCAGTAGGGGTGAATTTATCCCTGCTTTACAGTGGAGGGAACGGAAGCTGAGAGACATCCAGGAGCCTCAGGCACAGGCTTCACCCTCTCCTCCTGGCTGGGGTCTTGGGTACTCAGAGTCTCGGCTGGGTGTAGCCTGCTGGCCTGGACCAAGCAGTCAGGAGGTGACTGCAGAGGCAATATCCTGGCCCCCAGGGGCCTGGCCCAGAGCTGGCAGGGCCTCCCCTCCTTGGAGTCTAGAGGTGTGGGTAGTTTTTATGCATGGTGCTTGTCCAGATCTGGGGCTACGGGCACAGAGGTGCCCACCTGGGAGCAAGCCAGGTGGGTGGTGGTGTGGGGCCTACCTCGGAGGGGTGGCAGGGCAGCAGGAGGGGTGGCCCCATGCTTGGCAAGAAGGCGCCATCCAGGTTTGCACCACGTGCTGAACTGATGCTTTTAAAGTGATCGTGGAAACAGATGCATAAAAATTTTTAAAGTTCTTGTAGATTCCTCTTGGGTGTCCAGTTATACGAGAGAAAGGCGGCTTCAGATGAATCCCAGGCTGAGGAGGTGGCTCTATGAATGTGTGTGTGTGGGGGGGGTGGGGGGGGATCTGAAGTTGGTGCTGGGACCCTAAGACCCATGCAGGCCCTGGGGCTCCCTTCCCCTCTATCCTCCCCTGCGCCTGTCCCAGGCACCCCTCCTGGTCTTGCCCCTGTGCGCCGGAAGTCTCCCTCCGTGCTTTAGAGCTTCCTTTCAGTCCGCTCTCTGCACGGATCCCCTCCCAGTGTCCAGATGGACAGCATGGCTTTTGTAGCTTGCAGACCCCATCAAGTTGGGGGCCACGTCCAAGAGGCGGTGACAACCTGCTCTCTGCACAGGAACAGCCCCAGGGCCCTAGCCTGAGCCCTCTGCAGTGAGAGGTAGGGATTGCCCATGCTCCAGGAGAAGGTGAGGTGAACCCCAACTCTCCCCTACCTCACTGCACCCCTCTCAGGTACCAACAGCAGTGAAAAATCAGGGGAGAACTTGGTGTTTGCTTAGTGGAAAAGATGGGAAAATCAATAGGAAGGAAAAAAAAATCTCATTTTCAAGCATCTAAGCAGGTACTACAATCAATAATGCAGAGAGGAGTAGGAGGCCATTCTGAACTCATCTGGGTCCTCTGGGACCCAGGAAATGTTTTCAGAGGCGCTGGACTTCCTGGGGGTCACAGTGCCAGCCCCACTGCCTGGGACCCCTGTGACACTGGGTCTCCACGAGAAATAATATGTGGAAATGAGTTAAGTAGTTCCCAGCCCACGTTGTCCCCACCTGTGGTGGGCTCTGGGATGCAGATGGAGGCCAAGGTGGGGGTGGCTGAGGGGGCTGTGGTGTCTCCCCGGAGGAGCCATCTGCAGATTTCTTCTTCGTTTTTCCTTTTCATCCTCAGGAGAAAGTCAACCCCCCCCCCCCCATCATAAAAGAAACAGATAATGCTTATATCCTATTATTTCCTAGCTTATTTAGTGTACTGTGAAGTTTGATTGTTTTCAGCCTTCTTTCTTTTCCTTTCTTTCTTTCTTTCTTCTTTTTTTTTTTTGTGGGACCGGGGTTCGAACTCATGACATTGCATTTGCCAGGCAGGAACTTGTGCCACGGAGCTATCTCCCCAGCCCCTCAGCCTTATTTCTAACAATTGTCAAGCATTAGTGGTCCAGCAGGATGGAGAGTCGCACACAGGTGGTGGATGCATCCTCTTCCCACCCTGTCCTGGGCGGTTTTTCTCAGGCTCCTGTCTCTATTGGCTGTGATCACACTCCCCAAAACTGCTCTCTCCCCTGATGGGAAGTCTCAGGGAACAGGCGCTTGCAGGTGGGGCTTGCGTGTGGTCCTGGAGGGGGAGGCTAAGTAGGAGAAGACCTGCTCCTTCCACCAGCCCCTGGCATGGTGCCAGAGCCCTGGGCTCAGGCTCCCGGAGCTCTGGGTCTGTGGGGTGCATCCAGGCCCTGTCCAGGGGAGGGCGCAGTAACAGTGCTTCAACAGATGCACCAACGTGCCATTTCAGGGACTCAGCGACGGTCCTGACTCTTCCCTTACCCTGGGATTTTATTGGACCAGGTATTGCCGGGGAAAAGTAGGCTATGTGATGGGATTTGGAGGCAATTTGGATAGTGTTTTATGCTCATGTGCCTGCATGCATTTGTGTGCATGTGTGTGTGTGTGTTTCATCAAAGTACCAGGGGATGGGTGTAGTAGATTCTGGACATGGACTCGGGGGTCAGAGAGGCCAGGCTTGAATCCCTCCCACAGCGCTGCCGGTTTCTGCACAACCCTGAGCGTGTTACGCACCTCCCCAGGCTTGGTCCTCTGGGCAGCCATGTCCAGGCCTGTTTTGCTCACACAGCAACTGTTCTCAGCCCCTGATGAAGCTCTTTCCTTAGCCCCGTCCTGTCCTCCCTGGACTCCCCAGTCAGGGAGCTTGCAGGCTAAGAGATATTCCAGGTTTAGGGGTACCTGAGAAGGTCTCCCCTGTAAGCCATGGCGTCTGTTCCCAGCCTCCCCTGGGGTCCTCCTACCCCCATGGAAAGGCTGAAAAGCAAAGGACTGTGAGTCCCAGCCCTGGACTAGGCACACAGCAAGTGCTCAAGCAGCGCTGAGGCCTCGAGGTCTGGTTTGGAGCTGAAAGCATGGCTAGGGTGTTGGCCGCGCTGTGCCATCCCCAGCCTCTGCAGGCCTCCCAGGTCCCCACAGAGACCAAGCCAGGGCACCCAGCGGCCTGCCTGGCGCTAAAACGTGAGTCACGTCAGGTCCTTCTGCTCAGAAGCTCCAGGGGCCACTTAGAAACGATATTTAAAGCTTCAAGCATGTCCTGGAGTGTTTCCAAATAAAAAATATCAGTTTGTCTAGGTCTAGGGCCATCGGCTGGAGATTATGTAAGTCATTGAGGTTTGACTGAAGCCCGCGGGAATGACCATGGAACTGTGGTGGCCACGTCCTCCGTGGCTCAGGGTCCGTCCTAAGTGTTTTTTTTCTGTCTGCCATTGTCTTCCCTCAAAACTTAGTAACATACCTCTTAGTTACTCGTCTCTCGTGGCTGGGACAAATACCTGACACTCAAAATGAGGGAGGGGAAGGTTTATTAGCTCGCAGTTGCTGGAGGTTTCAGTCCATATTCAGCTGGCTCCAAAGCAGAGAGGCACATGGCAGAGGGCAACCTTCCGTGGCGGCGGGCGGAGCCTGCTCCCTTGTGGTTCTCCCCACTGCGGCCATGTGAACAGGAGGGGCCTCTGCTCCCCTAGTGGAGGCCTGTGCACCCGGAGACCCCATCTGGGGCCATTGGCCGGGCAGTGCCTTGGGGACCATGGGCTCCTCTGCCTGCAGGGCACAGCCTGCAGAGGACCTGTTTGGTCAAACGGGTGGATGAGGCAATCCATCCCAGCCGTAGCTGTGGAGGTGAAGGCCACCTGCTGTGCAGATGGGCAGTGGCCCCGTGACCGTGACCGGGAGGCCAGTGCCCTGTCTGCATCCAGAACACTACAGGGGCAGCAGAGAGGTTGTCAGGCTGAGTGTTGGGACCTGGGAGGGAGTCTGGGAAGTGGCCATCTTCGCCGAGTCCCCTGCTTTGGTCTCGTCCTTCCAGGAGCAGCTTTTGCTACCCACAACTGTGCCCCGTCCCCTGCCGTCCTGTCTCTCCGCTCCCAGCCTCCTACTGCAGTCTCATCTCCCAGACCCCTTGTCCTTCAGCCTACTGTGCCCTTCTCGCCTTCAGCCCTGTCTCATCTCAGTGTTCTCTGCTCCAATTTCTCTGTCCCCCGTCTGTCTGTCCATCCCTGACTTCTTCAACCCATCACTCTGTCCCCCTGTGCCAGGTTCCCAAGTTCAGACGCTCCCTGACTAGGACATCTCTTCTCAGCTTCTGTCCCTTCGCAAGAACCCCAGGGCGGAAGTAGGGGAAGGGGCGGGGCAAGGTCAGGGCTGGGGTGGGACAACGGCGAGGCGGGGGCCGGGCCAGGAACAGGCGGGCAGGTGGGCTTGGCTGCTTTATGAACAGGAGTGCACATACACCTGCATTTCCAGCGTGTTTGTCTTACTGTAATTAGGTAAATAAATCAGCACAGTAGCTTCCTGCTTGAGCTCGGCTTCTAGAAATAGCGGCTCCAGTGCACATGCGCAGTGGGAAGGGGGGGGGTCCTGGACTGTGGCCCTGGTCTCCAATCCAGGGCCTGACACATAGGAGCAGCTGAGTCTCCCCCTCAGGCCCTCCAGGCTCCTAGCCTTGGTGTTGGTTTTCTGTAGCTCCATAGCTCCAGGACATGGAGCAGGAGCCTAGCTGGTCCCGTGAGTCCCTGGACGGGTCAGCCGGCGGGGTTGCTGCTGTCAGGAGCATGTGGTAATGAAGGCAGGGGCTGCT
>PVJA010041552.1:0-17795 GCA_004027025.1 Myocastor coypus
TTGACACAGATATTTGGAAATTCAAGGAAATACAAAATTGTAGCCTGTCAAGAATATGGTTTTTGGCCCAGTCTCTTATTTTCAAGTACTACTCTTGAGAGAATGACAGTAACTGAGTTTACACCAGGAGCAGTACATATCAAAAAGACAAGAGTGACATGTATTCCAAACATAATTTTAGCATTACATTGTGCTATAAGCAATATGCTGAACCTTTTGAAGGTTCTTGAGACCAATATCTGATTCATCCTGTATACATAAGTGTATGGTTTTGCTATTGATGTTTTCTGCTTTGTCTGCTTCCAATCACTTCGTTGTTTAATCCATAACACATTCAGCTGTGTTATGCCCTTAAGTTCTTGTTTTCTTCTTTAAAGTTCTTATATTAGAGAGACTATACGATATTTGACTTTCAGGCTATGAATTTCTTTATGAGTTAAGTGTGTTTCTTTATACAGCATATTGTTGGATTTTGCTTCCTAATTCACCGTGCTGTTCTATTTCTTTTGATTGGTGAATTGAGTCCATTTTAATTGACAGTTATAATTAAAATGTATTGACTTATGACTGAAATGTTTTTTAACTACTATTGTTTACCCATTTTTCTCCTGTGTTTAATTGGTTGCCCTATTTGGTGGATTCTTTCTGTTCTCATTCATGGAGTTCTGGTTGATTTGGTCCCTCTCTAAAATATGCTTCAGTAGTCTGCGTAGGATTGGCTTTGACATCATGAAATTCTATAGTTCTTCTTTGTCATGGAAGTATTTCATTTCTTCTTCATATTTGAAAGAGAGTTTTGTGGGGTATAGCAGTCTGGACTAGAATTTGTTTGAAGTAATTTGCTCTTCTTGACTTCGTCGTTTGTGAAGAGAAAATTGCCATTATTCTGATGGGTTTTCTTTTAAATGTAATCTTTTTCTTTTCTCCAGAGGCTTCTAGTATATTATTCTTTAGCCAGATATCTGGGATCTTGACTATTATATCTCTGGGTGTGTTTGTAATCGAGTTGATGTTATTTGGTGTTGTGTATGCTTCAGTTTTCTGAATGACAAATTGTTTTCTCATATTTGGCGAATTTTCTGTTATTACTTCTGCCCATATTCTTTTTATATAATTTTATTGACTTCTTTCTTATTGATGCCTATTAGTCTCACGTTGTTCCTATTTCCATCATCTTGCAGATGTAGAATTATTTTTTCCTGCATCCTAGTTGTTTTTAAGAGACCCTTTCTTACCTTTTCTCTAGCTGTGACTGTGTCTTCAAGATCTGAAACTCTTCACTTTTGTTCATTCAGTGTTGCCATTTTGTGATTGAGATTTTATTTTCCTGAATATCTCTTTGAAACTGTGTCATGCAAACTATTTCTTTCTTATTTATCTCATTCAAGGATTCCATCATTTTTCTATTCTCTTCTAACTTTTTATCAATGTGTTTTTTAGAAGCATTTCCTAATTCTTTCATTATAGTTATCATTTTTTCTACTTTAGAGTTTATTTCTCTTCTGATTTCTTCTTTATCTTTTCACAGTTGTTTCTTTACTTCAGATGCTATTAATTTAGAGTTCTCTTTTTTTTTTACTTCAGAGGTTATTTCTGCTGTGATTTCCTTTATACTTTTCTGCAATTTTTTTTTTTTTTTTTTACTTCAGACACTATTAACTTAGAGATTTGCTTTTGTACTTCAGAGGTTATTTCTGATATGAGTTACTCTACACACATTTGTATTTGTTTCCTTACTTTAGATGCTATTAATCCAGAAATTTTAGCTAGGTGATTCCCATTTGCTTCTATGCTAGTGGCCCCTGCATTTGTTCTTGGTGTGCTGGGGCCCGAGATTACATTTTACTCCTCTTTTTCATTTTGTATAGCAGTGTCCTCTGACCCTTGGTGTAGAACTTTGTTGAAGTTATGCCTTTAGTGTCTATTGAAATTTAGGTCTGAATCTACCAAGCTTGATCATGTCCAGATGGGCCTGGCTGAGTCTGGCTGCTGTGCTCAGCTTCTTCTTGCTGCAGCTTGTGGAAGTGAGACCGCTGTGCTTTTCTGGCAAGATGTTCAGTTCCTGGATTAGCTGGGAAGTTCTGACCCCATCCTCTCTGCAGGGAATTTTGCTGCAGGGTTCCACAGTAGATGCTGGGATGAGTTCAGAGCAGAGATGAAGTTCCAGTGGTGTGGGGGCACAGGCTGAGAGTTTCCACCTATGTGCTCACCAGTCCCAGGCTTGGGTGGGGAAGGAGTTTTGATTGGGCAGTGGCCACAGCCCAAGAGTTTCTTCCTGTGTGCCCAGTGTTCTGTGGTTCAGTGGAAGAAGGAGTTCCAGTAGCACAGGTCAAGAGTTCTCACCCATGTGTCTACCTGCATGCCTGCCAGCCCTTCCCTGATCTTTAAATACTGGAGCAACATACCCATACTCCACTTTAAAAGGCATCTGGAGGGCCTGGTGAGATAGCTCCATGGCACAAGTGCCTGCCTGGCAAGTACAAAGTCGTGAGTTTGAGCCCTGGTCCCGCCAAATAAATAAATAAATAAATAAATAAATAAATAAATAAATAATCAAACAAATACATAAATAAATAAGTAAATGACATCTGGTAGTCATAAACTAACACATCCCTGAAAAAAAGAGCAAAATGTTAACAGCATTAATAATCAGTTCATTCCATAATTGATGAACTAGTTTCTATTTTTAAATCATGTTTTCCTGTATTTTGTACTTTTTAGGGAAGGATCTACAAGTGTGTTCAGGGTCTCAGTACTAGATCAGACATTAATGCAGGTGTGCAATTGTGTCTCAACCAGTATAAGATATTCTTTTGTTTTTCTGCTTTCTTCCATCACCATTACATCCTAAAGGCATTAATTAGGTTGTCCTGGATGCCATATTACATTGAATTTTTTTGGGTATTCCATGAGAATTGATGAACAACTAACTCATAGGCTACATTGAAGTCCAGTACTTTCTTGGTCTTTTTCTACATTCATATATAATAAAGGCACAATTAATTCTTTACTTCACTCATATGACAAAGGCATAGTTTATAGTGCTCATCCTGTGACTGCAATTTTAGAAAAAATATGCTTTGGCTTTGAATCTATATGATGTATTATTACTTATTTTAATGAAATATTCATAAATTTTATCTATCATCTATCTTTTATACATATACACAAAATATGCACAAAATATTCAGAATGTAGGAAAAATGAAATTCTACTATAATAATGTCCAGTGAAGGTTTTAGGGAAAGAAAATGACCCACATGTGGCAGAAATTGCAAATTAGGGAGGTTAGCTTGTATTATACTTAAAAGATATTCTTTATTTCTTTAGTATAAGAAGTATTGGGTCTCACTACAGAGATCAGACTTGTAGTGATCTTTCTAGTTTCAGCTTCCCAAGTGCTGGAATTACATGCCCAGTCTCAACTGCATTCTCAGGGTGCCCCAGGGGCAGGGCCAGCACAGCATGTGGGAGATTAGACCCTGGTCCCTAAATCTGCCTAAGCAGGCACTTTAGTCCACTAAGCTATTTGGGTAGCCCTTAAAAGATATTCTATAACAACAGGAGCAGGAATTGTTATATCTCATACCAAAACACCAGAAGCAATTCAGTATAATGCAAGGAAAGTTAAGAGAGGTAAGAACTAAATCATGTCTTATTTGAAATGGTAGGCATTTTATATGTTGTCTGATTAGTGAACTACAATAAGAAATTATAATTGGCTTCAAACAAATTAACACTACCTGGTTGGTTACAGCCATCAGGTAATTGGATATTTCAACTGAATTTATACAGAGTCTTAAATGTGACCAGCATATAGATGGTGGTGACTGGCTGATATTGAAAAAGGATCCCATAAAAATATTACAAAGGAGAAGTAAAGTGTGCCTTCAAGATGAAGGCCAGCGAGATATCTCTGTGGACTAAGAGCCTCCTTAAAGCACAGGGACTCTGATTTGGTTCCCAGTACCACATGCCTTGCTGATCCTGCCCCCTGGGCACACAGAGCCTGCCACTGAGATAAAGCACGGTGGTGCACACCTGTAATCTCAGTGCAGGCAAGGCTGAAAACAGAAGGATCACTAAGAGTGCGAGTTGAGTAGTAAGACCCTGTACCAATAGAAAACAATGCTTTGATGATGAGAAGCTAAAAGGAACAGAAGATGAGGGACTTGAGCTAGTAAACAAATAAAAGAAGTGTCACTCAACAAAGAAAGGCTAAGTAACTTGTCAATGTAGTAGTTAAGAATTGAAGCAGGAATCACTTTACCAGGATAACCTTTACTTTGCTAATCTGGCTGCAACATCTCTGTTCTCACCTATGATTTCCTTCCCCCTGCTTAAACCAGTTCCATAGTTTTCAGAATTGTTTTAATGACACTTGGTGACTACTATTATCAATATTTGTAAGATACTGTTAATGTAGTACTAGACAAAAAGTTATAGTCTTACAGGCTTATATTCAAAAAGTAAAATTTATTCATCTCAATGTCCAGCTTGAAATATGAGAAAACAATAGCAGAATAAGCCCAAAGAAAAAAAGAATAAAAAATAGCAGGTGAAAAAGAACTATCTGAAGAGGTTAAGAAAATACCTAATATTCTGCGCGTGGTGGCGCACGCCTGTAATCCCAGCACTCGGGAGGCTGAGGCAGGAGGATCGCTGTGGTTTGAGACCAGCCTGGGCTACAAAAGTGAGCTCAAGGCCAGCCTGAACCGCATAGTGAGAACCTGTCTCAAAAAGACAAAAAAAAAAAAAAAAAAAAAAAAAAAAAAAAAAAAAAAAAAAAACCAAAAACAACAACAACAACAAAAAAACCCTAATAAGTCTTCATGTTATCATACATATGAAAAGTGACTATCGAATTATAGTAGGGCACAGTATAATGCAGGGAATAATAAATCAATGAAAAAAATAGTAAAAAGAACTCCCAATAGAACCACACATATCTAAAAGTCAAATGTTATATTGAAATATTATACATCTATTTTTATGCATGGTGTTCAATATTTATTTTGGCATTTTGTATTTTATTTAGCAATAAATTGAAACAAAAAATCTACAGACATTAATATAAGAGCTGATATAATTTTTCCTTTAATATTGTTTTTAAGTGCCTAATCAAAATTATCCATTTATTAAATTTCTACTTTTCTTTAAAATGTACAATAAAAACTCTATCCTGACCACTTCTATGTCCCATCGATGTGGTGTGAATTAAATGAAATAACATGTTATGTTTTCATGTGATATATTTTTCTATAAAAGGTAAGTATGTATAATTTAGCATATAACAACAAGATTCTATACAATTTACTATGTTATCATTGAATTTATACAAATCCCTTTCAATTTTCATACTTACACCATTCACTTTCAAGCATATAGAAACTGTAAATGAAATTTATTAAAAACATTTTAAGCTTTTTAAAATTTTTTAAATTCTAATTTTCTCTTATTTTGAAGAGTTAAAAACAAGAACAAGAAAAGTCAAAGCAAAGACAGAAACAAGATAACATATAACAGTACATATGTCATAGATTTTCAAAACAAGAATAACTGATTAACAGTGTTGATGTATTATCTATTTTTATCATCAAATCTGCTGCTCAGATTAACAGATATAGTTATGTAAAATGGGTCATATGATTGATTTCCACATGATATCAAGAATTCTTAAATTTTTGTCTTGACTGTGATTTTCTTTTATTACCTTTTTCACCTTGCAATAGTCCTAAGAATTTCCATCAGGTTTTTTAAAACAGCAGTTAATGGGCAGAATTCTTACCCTAACTAATCCCCTGCATTGATATCTGTGAACTAAGCAATTATATTGAGGACAGTAATGTGTAATACTAAAATTGTGCTTGAAATACCTGTCATCTTGGTCTTCTAAATGTATACTGTTTCTAATATTATATCGATGATTACTATACTAAGCCAGGCGTGGTGGCACACTCCTGTAATCCCAGCACTTGGGAGGCTGAAGCAGGAGAATATACACGAGTTTGAGATCAGCCTGGACTACAAAAGTGAGCTCAAGGCCAGCCAGAACTGCATAGTGAGACCCTGTCTCAAAAAGACAAAAAATGATGACTATACTCTTTTTAAAGTAAATTAAAAATTTTTAAATATTTTCCTGACTTCAAGTTAATATGAAAATAAATAAATGTCTACCCATAAAAATCAACAGAGTATAGAACAAAGATACAGAAATAAAGTAGTTATTTCTTGTCACAGGAATTTAAATAACTAGTTTTTGAATTTGTAGATACCAGTGTAAAATAAATCTCTTCATAGCAACAAAATCTGAAGTACATATGAACCAAACTGATTCATAGTCAATAAAATGAAGCACAAATCAAACTGGAAAGCATCATACTAAGTGAAAAAAAAGCCCAACTCAAAATGTTATATCCTGTGCTCTGATTCTACATAAAATAAAACAGATTCATTTCTCTCTGCCCCTCCTGAAGTAGATCGTTTAGAAATAAGAAAGAGACAAAGAGATGGGGAGAAGAAAAGGGAAGAGAGTGGAAGGGAATGAAAACAGAATTAAGGTGTATTATGTACATGTACCAGCTCCCCATGACGAATGTCATCATTATGTAATGCAAACATGTACTAACAAAACTGTAACTGTAATAAAACAATTCTGGAAAAAGTAGAACAGGTGGTGGATAAATCTGATCAGTGAAGAGTGGCAGGCAGACTGACAAGGAAGGTTCAAACTCTAAGGAATGACACCATGGTAAGTTCTCTGTTGTTTCCTCCCATTTCTCAAATATTTTATATATCTCAAAGAAGCACTAATTTAATCTGTAACATAGAATATGAAACTTGCACAGAACCTACACAAGTTCAGATAAAATGCTAACTTCTTAGTCAAAAAGACTAGCAAAATGGGTGTGTGTACTGCTAGAAAATGTTGTAAATATCTATACTCTGTCCTGGTTGTAAACCAGGGTTAGCCAAGCACCAGAATGCCTACACTCTGTAATTTCAGGGAAGGTTGAGTAGGCTGTATAGGCTTCACTCTTCGCTCCTGGTAATGGCATTTGGCATACCTCACTCAGCTACAAAATGTGTCAAGAGAAGGTCTCAGAGGAAAAGGGATTCTTTAAACTTAGGTGGGAATTCATGAACAGATCCTTGAGAAACAGACATTCAAACTAACCCTAAGTTCATGACAAAAGGTTGATGACATACAGTATGAATAATCCCAGGTTATAAGAGTGCTATGAGTAATATACTTCATAAATGAGGGAGATTAGAAACACACTACAAGCCAGGTGTGGTGGCTCATGCCTGTAATCCCAGCACTCAGGAAGCTGAGGCAGGAGGATTGGTGAGAGTTCGAGACCAGCCTGGGCTACAAAAGTGAGCTCAAGGCCAGCCTGAACTTCATAGCGAGACCCTGTCTCAAGAAGACAAAAAAAAAAAAAAAAAAACACTACAAGGGCTCTGAGAATTAAATTGTCATTAGACAATTAAAGCAACCACCCCCCAAAATAGATATTTTAGTTTTCCATCATTATAGCAAATATTTATGACAAGAAACTTAGGAAGAGAAAACTACTAATTTGGCTCACAATTTTGAGGGTTCCATTCCATGCCTGTTTGGCCTATTTATTTTTACATCTGTGGCAAGGAATTACATCACAGCAGGAGCATGTGGTAGAACAACACAACTCATCATATGCTCAGGGAACAAGAAAGAAAGAGGAAGACACCAGGGTCCCATTCACCCCTTCAAGGGCTGTTTCTTAATGACCTAAACACCTTCCACTAGGCCCCACCTCCTAACGGTGCCATTAATCTGTGTATCAAGCATTTACCACATGGGCCTTTGTGAAACATTTAATCTATAACATTAAGCCAGGACATGCAAGCTAAACCTAAACAGGGTGACAACCTCCTAAAAAAGATATTTAAATTATCAATGAATTATTTATATATATTTTGTTTTTCCTATATTTATTTTTAATGATATTTATTTATTTATTTATTTATTTATTTATTTATTTATTGTTTGGCGGGAGTGGGCTTCAAACTCCTGACCTTGCACTTGCCAGGCAGGCACTTGTGCCGCAGAGCTATCTCCCCAGCCCCTTTTTAATGATATTTAAAGAATCTCCTAACATAGTTGCTAAAATATGCATGATCTAAATGTTAATCACTAGTTACCCAAAGAACTGTTAAAGACACAAACTACAATAACAATCAGCTCACACCTGTCTTTTTTATTTATTTATGTATTTGGTATAGGGTCTCACTACACAGACTTGTAGTGATCCTCCTGTTTTCAGCCTCCCCAGTGTTGAGATTATAGGCGTGCACCACCACACCTGGACTCAGTCACCGGCTCAGCATGCATGACCAGGGAGTGAACACTGGTCCTTGCATTTGCCGAAGCATGTGCTTAGTCCACTGAGCTACCTTGTGGGCCCTAATGGATGCCAGTCAAGATGACTTATGGAGAACTGAGCAGAGCTGGTTGAGCCTTTAAACCCCTAAAATGAGAAATTGTGGGTTTGGGGTTTCTTGATTGAATTCTGCCAGTGCGGGAGCCTCTGTAGTGAGAGATTTCGAGTGATATCGGATGAGTATAATTGGATTCATTTAGAGTTGTGGAACAGGACATCCTCTGATTTTAGAGAACTTATCCTGAACAACTGTTGGTCAAATGAGAGCAAAATCGAAGACCTCACAGATGAGTCTGAAGAACTGGAATTCTTAAGTACAATCAATGTTGCTTTCACCTCAGTCGCGAACTTATCAAAGATAAACTCAAAAAGCTTGAACTAGGAGATAACAGAATCTCCGAGAGCCTGGGAGTGTTGGCAGAAAAGTGTCCAAATCTTACACATCTAAATTTAAGTGCCAACAAAACTAAAGACCTCAGCACAATAGAGCCCCTGAAAAAGACACCCTCATTTTAGGGGATAAAATGTTACCATTTTTATCTCTTTTCATTTCCAATAGATTTAAGAAAAAATCCAAAAATAACAAAATGTCATTAATAAAATGATCAATAAAATTGTGATATTCATAAAGTTTTATTTTGATCATATTAACAAAACCCAAAGACACACAAGCTAAAAAGTTCATGGCATGCTCTTAAGATATAATCATAATTTCACAATGGTAAACAATAAGAGGCATGGAGAAATATAACAGAGTTCTTCTTTATACTTGGAAGACAATGCTTGGTTTATGTTGAAAATATTTAACACACTGACAGAAGATCCATAAGGTGCTGTACATGGTTCCAGGGTAAATCCTGAGGGGATTTGACTGACCTTGTCAGATAAAAAAAAATTGAATTTTTAATTATATAGGTCTTGCTTTAACTTGGTCTTAACCATCCAGCAGAAAAGTCTGACCAGGCAGTATAAAAAGTAATGCCATATTAATATGCTGTGATGTAAAAGGCGCAAGTCAACAACCTCTGGCAATTGCCAGTCGTGCTGATGGTCACTATTATTCTGACTACTATTCGACTATATTAGGTTATTTTGCTGAGTTCAGGTACCACAATCATTGGACTGGCATCAAGTATGAAAAAGTCCTTTAAAGACCTCTCCAAGTACAACTTCAATTACTGCAATGGAACACCCACCTCTGCGAAAACAAAACAAAAAATGGGGACATAAATAAGAGACCATTTTGTAGTGAAGAAAATATATGCATATACAAGATAGGATAGATACACAACTACTTTCTCTTAGTTCAATGAGAAGAAAGGTTTGTACTAATAGTGTTTAGACGAGATATCTTGTCTGCATCTTGACCTCTGGATAACTACTATGAAGACAATAATATGCAATGTATTAATTATTATAGCTATCCTACTAATCTGTTTTGAAACTGTGTCATTGATATTTTATCACTTTTCTCATTAAATGAATAAAAAATTTAAAAAATATTTATTAGTTCATTAACAAAATTGGTGTGTGTGTTTCTACTGCCTCACACATCATGATTAGTTGGCTTTTGGGTAAACTGGCATTAAATTAAAAAATAAAAAAAAACCATAGGAGCTCTATAAGTGTATTCACCTTTATTAATAAATAAATGAACCCTTAATAATCTCAATAGAAATTATTACATTTAGACTGGTGAAATACCTCAATGGACCAAACACCTGCCTGGCAAGCACAAGGACCAGGGTTCGATTGCCAGCATTATATTCCATGCTGGCCCCATCCTCGGGCATGCTCAACCAGTGACTGAGTCCCATGCAGTTGTTCATGGCTGTAATCCCAGTTCTGGGAAGGCTGAAAACAGGGGCATCACTGTGAGTCTGAGCTACACAGTGAGACCCTGTAACAAATACACTTAAAACGAAGAGATTATAGTCCTCCCAATTGAACACATATTCTGGTAACTAAAAGGAATTATATGTATTTATCTATATTTTTCATGTCTGAGTCACGATTATTTTATTGCTTCAAATATTTCATCTCAACTGAATTGTCAGTTTTAGCTTGTACATATTATATACATGTTTATATTTCATTCTTTTATTTACCAGTTACATTGAAGAGAAAATGTAAAATATTATTTCACTAAAGATATATGCCACTAATAAATTAATGAAAGGGATGAATCATAGGTGCATAGATAGAATGAATGTCATATTTTTATTGATAGCTAAGCTTGATAGATACTAATAGGCATACAGACAGGGGTTGGGTTCTCTGGGGCATTAGTGCAAAACATAAAGCCACATTAGAATTACGGCTGGAGGCAAATGTGAAAAGAGGCAGGGGCTCAAGATGGAGATTCATGGCCGGGTCTGGAAGCCTCCCTAGAAATAAACAGCAATTAGAGATTAGACTGTGAGTAGCACTATGTGATCCAGTAGGCCCACCTGGACCTGAGATGCTCAAGTAGCTGACCCAAACACCTGGACCCAGGAATGCCTTTGTTCCTTCCATGTTAGAAAACCTCAGGCTGGCTACATAGCTCAGTGGATAAAAGCAGCTGCTTAGGCAGATGCAGGGACTAGGGTTTGATTCCTGGTGTGCTGTGCTGCCCCCTTCCCTGGGGCAGGCTGAGATAGTGATTTAAACTGGGAGTGGTGTGAGGCTCTAATTCCAGCACGTGGGAGGCTGAAATAGGAGAATCACTGAGTGCTATCTACATAGTGAGACCCTGTAGACTCTGGAGATCTTGTCCTAAATATAGAAAAAAAAAAAAAAAAGAAAGAAAGAAAAAAGAAAAAAAGAAAAGAAAAATTCAAGTTGACAACACCTAGCCATATAACCTTACTTTGCTCTTTTCTTCTCTACTGGACCAATATTAGCTAAGCAGCTACGCTTGTAATCCTATTGGTGACTCTAGTTTGATCCACATTGCACCACATTGCAATTTTGCTATATAAAATATTCTGGAGAAAGAGCCTCCATGGCAACCTACTTTTGAGAACTTTTCTGTATCTCAGGAGCTTTCTTGAAGTTTTCAAATGAATTATGTGTACTCCAGTAAACCAAGTAATTATTTATTCATTTGTAATGCAATTTTTATGTGGATGACACAAATTGATCTTTAAAAAATATTCTACAGTAAAATATATACAAAACTCCTTAGTAGTTGCAATATAATTCAGAAAAAAAGAAACATTTTTCTATTTTGAGATTCTTAAAGATGCAAATTTATCTTATGTGCTTTTCTGTAGTTCTGAAACCTATACAAAATGTATCTACCACATGTTGATCTAAATTTAGTAAAGCAAAACTTGAGTGCAAAAATGTAACACTAGGCCAGATATCTTTTTTTTTTTTTTTTTTTGTCTTTTTGAGACAGGGTCTCGCTATGCAGCTCAGGCTGCCCTTGAGCTCACTTCTGTAGCCCAGGCTGGTCTCGAACTCATATTGATCCTCCTGCATCCGCCTCCCAAGTGCTGGAATTACAGGCATGCACCACCACGCCCAGCTAGGCCAGGTATCTTTTGATAAATTTAAAGATGCTGACCAATTGAATTCATAGGCATTCATTCACAATTATCAAGATTTTCTGAGCCAATATAAATATATACAGTGCACATCTTCTCTATGTTATTGTGAACTTTTAATGGTGTGGGATAGGATATCACACAAAGTTCTAGTAAGTCGTGTACATGGACAGTGTACATGATGCATACTGGTGGCCAGGTGTCACTTCTGCGACTGAGCTACTGCTATTTCCTTGATATTCACCTTATAGACCCAGACAGAATCATGACCCATAGGGTGCAGGAGAAGTCCATTTGTAGAATATGCTGATGGAAATATTCTGGTGCTGTATACAAAATAGACTGCTTTTGTATACCTCTTTTTCTCTTGTGTTTAGTTGTTGGCCATATTTGGTGTGTTCTTTCCATTCTCCTTCATGGAATTGTGGTCATTTTGATCCCTTTCTACAATATCTTTTAGTAGGGGCCCGGTGGGATGGCTCAGTGGTCTAGAGTGCCTGCCCGGGGAAGCTTGGGCGGCTTCAGGGACCGCAGTTCGATCCCCGGCACCATATGCTGTGTCAGCCCTGCCCTCGGGGTGGGCTGAGCCGGCCATAAAAATGAGTGAATAAACAAACAAAGGTTCTGAAACAAGAAAAAAAAATAATAAATACAATATCTTTTAGTAAATTGTGCAGAGTTTGCTTTGAGAACATGAAATTCTTCAGTTGCTCTTTGTCCTGGAAGTATTTCAGTTTTCCATTGAACTTGAAAGAGAGTCTTGCAGGGTACGGTAGTCTTGGCTGGAATTTTTTTCTTGCAAGGCTTGAAGTACTTTGCCTCATGCTCTTCTTGACTTGATGGCTTGTAAAGAAAAATCTGCTGTTATTCTGGTGGGTTTTCCTTTAAATGTCATCTGCTTCTTTTGTCTAGTGGCTTTTAGCATACTGTTCCTGTGCTAGATTTTTTGGGATCTTGATTATTATGTGTCTGGGTGTGGTTTTAATTGGGCTGATGTTATTTGGAGTTCTGTATACTTTGGTTACTGAATGTCAAGTTGTTTCCCCATATTTGGTGAGTTTTCTGCTATTACTTTTGCCCATATTCTTTTTATATCATTTTTACAGACTCCTTTCTCATTGATACCTATTAGTCATACGTTGTTCATTTTTGCATCATCTTGCAGATGTTGAATTATTTTTTTTTTGCATCCTAGTTGTTTTTAAAAGATGTTTTCTTACCTCTTCACTAGCTGCAATGGTGTCTTTAAGATCTCAAAGTCTATCTTCACTTTCATTGAAACAATTTTGCAAGCTTGTGATTGAAGTTTTAATTTCCTGTATATAACTTTGAATGTACTTCATACATTCTATTACTTTTCTATATTGTTCATTCAAGGATTCCATCATGTTATTCTCATGTATTTTTTATCATGTATTTTTTATCAGTGTCTTCTTTAGAGGCACTTGGCACTTCTTTTATTATACATATTATTTCTTTTTTACTTCAGCAATTATTTCTGATCTGATTTCTACAGTTGTTGCTTTACTTCAGATGCTATTATTTCAGAAATTTCAGGTGGATCATTTTTGATTGCTTCTATGCTATTATCTCCTGCATTTGTTCTGGGTGGGCTCGGGGCCTGAGAGTTCATTTTGCTCCTTCTCTTTGTTATTTTGTATAGTCTTGCCTTCTGATGTTTGGTATAGAGCCTTGGTAGAGTTCTTTTTTTTTTTTTTTTGTCTTTTTGAGACAGGGTCTCACTATGCAGTTGAGGCTGGCCTTGAGCTCACTTTTGTAGCCCAGGCTGGTCTCGAACTCACACCGATCCTCCTGCCTCAGCCTCCCGAGTGCTGGGATTACAGGCGTGCGCCACCACGCCCGGCTAGAGTTCTTACCTTAGCATCAGATCTGAATCTATCAAGTTCAATCTTGACCAGGTGGATATCGCTTGAGTCTGGCTGCTGAGCTCCACTTCTTTCTGCTCCAGCCCTTGAAAGTGAACATGCTGTGGCAGTTTCACAAGATGTTCTGCTCCTGGATCAGCTTGGTGGGTCTTATCTCTAGCCTCTCTGCAGGGAGTTATGCTGCAGTTTTCTACACTAGGCCCGTCTGATGGATGAACTTCCACTTACATGCCCAGGCTGTGTTGCTGGGTCGAATGAGTTTCCAGTAGGCTCAGGGTGGTCTCACATGCTGGGCCTGGTTGCTCTAGAGCAATTTTAGAAAGTAAAAGGAAAACACATACTGTTTCTTGTTTTGGAAGCCTCTTTTGGGGTAAGAAGTACATAGAGAAAAATAAGTAAGACACCAAGTAAATGATAATACCAGCACTTATTGAGCTTTTAACATGTGTTAAGTCTTTGGTGTAAGTAACTGAAATTTTCCCTCTCATTTACTGTTTGCATCATATGGGGTAGGCATGTATTTTTCCTAATATTCAATGAGGAATCCTAAGGTTCAAGTGATAGTAAGTGGAGCAATCAGAATTTAAGAAGTTGCTCCTGAAGAGACTGTTATACTACAAGCAAATTAGAGTAACACACATGTGTGGGCTGAGTTGGCAACTTTGAATTCATGCCCTTAAGGACTTGAGAAAAGTACTATTGGTGCCAGGGAGATAGCTCCATGGTACAACTGCCTGCCTGGCAAGAGCAAGGTTGTGAGTTTGAATCCTGGTCCTGCAAAAAGAAGAAGAAGAAAGAAGAAGAAAGAAGGAAGAAGAAGAAGAAGAAGAAGAAGAAGAAGAAGAAGAAGAAGAAGAAGAAGAAGAAGAAGAAGAAGAAGAAGAAGAAGAACAAGAACAAGAAGAACAAGAAGAAGAACAAGAACAAGAACAAAGAGAAAAGTGCTATTCACAAACGACACATTTTTGAGACAATTCAAGAGATAATTGGTTATTTTGGGTGGTCCAGTTTAGATTCTGAACAACAATGGGCTTGAAATATTGTTAACTCACTTTCTTGAATAAGTACTCTTATTTTCATAAGGAACTAGGTAAATGTATTCATCTGATCATATCTCTGCATTTCCTGGTACCTTCATCTCTATTATAAATAGTTTATGATTTTTTGTTTCATCCTTTATTCTTAATTAACTAGAATAGCCTATTTTTTTTAAAGAATATCTTCATGTAGGTAAGAAATATTGGGTCAGCATTCTCTTTTTCTTATTTAGGAGTTTGTCTTATCTGTCTCTTCAGAAGCCTTCCACTATTACACTCAATGCAGTACAAGCCAATGACTTGATTGTTTTTCTGGTTTCTCAATCCTTTTTCTCATTGTATACTCAAGGCCACATTTTAGCGATAAAATATTCATTTAAGTGTCAAACAATTGGTGTCTAATAGATCATTTAAAATTAATAGCTAATTTGCAATACAATTTTAAAATCTTTCTGACATCCTCAGTTGAAAATAAAATAATAGCCAATCAAAAGCATCTGATTTGGTACTAAAAGCAACAATATTGCCTTAATGTAGGTCTGTAAGAACGAGCTGGCTGCAAACCATGCCCATAAATACCTGAAATGTGGAAATACCTCCACTGTTCATTTTGCTGCCTAAGAATCCTAGCCCAGTGAATTGTTTTCAATTCAACAGTAGCGGTTTTCCAGGCACTGTTATGTATTTTATTATTTGGCAATTTATTTTCATAGACTATACTAAAAGAAATTTGGTCCAAGTTTGTTTCTGGTTTGGGACATTAGGAGCCAACTCAAATAAATAAGATATTAGATGTCATTAGCTATTGTATTAACAGGCCCAAAGCAAGTACCTATCATATGTAACCATGGATAAATTTTTGTATTTGTATTCTTCCTCAGGGTATAAAAATTGTTTTAAATTACTCAGGGATTTGACTGACCTTGGGACTTACAAAAACTACATGTTTTGTTATACAGGTCTTGCTCTAACTTGTCCTTAACTACCCAACGAAAAGTTTAAACAGGATGCATAAAGTGTAAGTGTAGTTTAGTATGCTGATTTGTAAAAGGCTCAAATCAACAGCTTCCAACATTGCCGGTTTCTCCAGTAACTCACTGCAATTATGGAACATTTGACTATGTACACAACTACTTTCTCTTAGACCAAAGAGAAGAAATGTATTGTACCAATAACCATTAGAAAATTTATCATGTCTACACCCTGTGCTCTATATAACTACAATGAGGACAACAATATGCATTGTATCAATTATTGGGAATGTACTACTAACGTGTTTTGAAACTGTCACATTGTAATTTCTTATTAAAAGTAATAAAAATACTTAGGTATAAGAAAAGCTGATCATATCTGTATATATAATATTAATTTCATGTTTTCCTTGTGAATAAAATTCCAAATTAACAAAATGAAATGCTCTTTTTAAGAAATGTAATTAGCCAGGCATGGTGGCTCACGCCTGTAATCCCAGCACTCGGGAGGTTGAGGCAGGAGGATCGGTGCGAGCTCGAGACCAGCCTGGGCTACAAAAGTGAGCTCAAAGCCAGCCTCAACTGCATAGAGAGACCCTCTCTCAAAAAGACAAAAAAATAAATATAATTAAACTTGCCTTGGGTAGCTTTTATTATTGTTATTCATGTATTTGGTACAGGGTCTCACTATTCAGTTTGGACTGGTAGTGATCCTCCTGTATTCAACCTCCCTGGTGCTAGGGATACAGGCATGTGCCACTATGCCCTATCTGCATGCCTGGGGGTGGGGCCAACAGAGCATGCAGTGCAGGGAATAGAACCTTAATCTCTGTACTTGTCTAAGCAGGTGCTTAGTCTGCTGAGGTATCTCACCAGCCTGCCTTGGGTAGCTTTAAACATGCATTTATACTAATCCTGAACATAAAAATTTCAAGGGCTGGGGATATAGCTCAGTGGTTTAAGTTCCTGCCTGGCAAGTGCAAGGCCCTGAGTTCAATCCCTGGTACTGCAACAAAACAAAAATAAATTACACTGAATATAAAAATTTCGTGACTTATTCTCATATTTGCTTATCTCTTATTAGGCCATGCAAAAGATACATATTTCCTGGAAAATATTCTTAGATATCAATAGTTTTAAGTGATTTTATATTTTGAAGAAGGTAATATGTTTGGTGGTTTTTGTTTCTGTGCTTATAGACATTAAAATTAAGGTCTTTAATTTTTTTCTATGAAGTAATAGGAGAAAATACTTAATTTCAACTTTTCTGTATTTTTTCTTTCTTTTTTTGTGGTACCACGAATAGAACTCAGCGGGCTGGGGAGATAGCTCAGGGGCACAAGTGCCTGCCTGGCAAGTACAAGGACCTGAGTTTGATCCTCCTGTTCCGGAGGTGGGGGAGGAATAGAACTCAGGACCTTGTGCTTGTAAGGCAGAAGCTTATGTCACTGAGCTATATCCCCAGTCACTACTTGTGTCTTGATCAACAATATTTTACCATTATATTGATCTTATCAAACAATAAATCCAATGTACAACATAAAATGAAATAAAGCAAAGATATGTAAGACACCAAGAAAAATCTCATCTTCCTCTCTGAAATTCAATCTCTATAACTTATGTTTTACACAGAGAAAAAATAAATTTACCATATCACAAAGGCTCTACTGAGAATATCTTCTTTTGTAAATTGAAATTTGGAAATATTTTCAAAAATTTCCTTTTTTTAAAATTTAATATTTTATTGTTTAAATTTAACAATGGTTATATTACATATTTTCATCATCAGATCAGTTTAGATTAATACATATAGGTATATAAGATTGATCAAACAATTAAACATTAACCCTTTTAAATCAACATTATTTTTTTTTTCTTTTCCGCTTTCTTTTTTTTTGAAAGTTGACATATTGCATATTGTCCTTACAATCGTTCTACAGAG
>PVJA010041553.1:0-17798 GCA_004027025.1 Myocastor coypus
TCCAGGAATGATTTTGAGAGGACTGATTCCTTTTCAAATTCATTGAAGAGTTTGAAGAGTATTAGAATTATATTTCCTGTAAATTTCTTGTAGAATTCAGTTGTGAATCCATCAGGACCTGGACTTCTCTTTGTTGGTACGTTTTTATTACAGCTTGAATTTTACTGACTGTTATTGGGTTATTGAGAATTCTTATATATTCTTGATTCAGTTTTGATAATTTGTACCTTTCTAGAAATCTGTGCACTTCTTCTGTCTCCAGATCTCTGACAGTAAAGATTGTCAAAGTAACTATTGGTGATCTTCTGGATTTCCACAAGGTCTGTGGAAATTTCACCCCTTTAATTCCTTATTGCTTGTTTTTTTCTATCTTCTTTTTGATGAGGTTAGCTAGGTGCTTATCAATTTTACTTAAAGTTTCAAAGAACCAGCTTTTTCATTTGTTAAATTTTTGTATTGTTTTCTTCATCACAATTGCATTAACTTTTGCTCTAATCTTTATAATTTCCTTCTGTCTTTGGACTTTGAGTTTAATTTACTCTTCCTTTTCTGGATGATCAAGGTACAACATTAGGGTATTTATTTGTTCCCAGTCTCTTTTCCTAATGTGTGAGTTCACAGCTATGTATTTCCCTCTACGAACTGCTTTCATTGCACCCTATGAATTTCTGATAAGTTGTGATTGAATTATCATTGAATTATACATGTTGTTTAATTTCATCTATATCTCATTGGTTACCGAGGAGGTGTTGTTTAATGTCCATGTATTTATGGGATTTTGTGATTTCTTTTGTTATTTATTTCCACTTTCTGACTGTGGTTAGATAATATGCATGAGCTAATTTGTTTTTTTGTTTGTTTGTTTGTTTTGTTTTGTTTTTGTTTTTTTCTGTATATACTTAAAGCATGACCTTTGGACTAGCATGTACTCTACTGTAGAAAATGTCCCATGTGCAGCTAAAAAAAAAGTATGTACTCAGAAATGGTTGGGTGGAACACACTGTATATGTCCACTAAGCCCAGTTTTTCCAAGTTCAGCTTCAGTTCTGCTACTTGTTTGCTATTTTTTTTTTTATCTGCCTGACCTATCTTTTTTAGATAAAAGGTGTTAAGTTCTCCTGTTAAGATTGTGGTATTGGATATTAGATTTTTCACATGTTAAGATTTTTCTCATATAGGTAGGTATTCCCATATTTGCTGTGCTCATATTTATGTGTGTTACATTTTCCTCTTGAATTTTTCCCCTAAGAAGTATGTAGTGACCATCTTCATTTCATTTGATCGTTCTTGGCTTGAATTGAAATTGTCTGTATACAGGTTGGCTATCCCTGCTTTTTTCTGAGGTGCTGGAGCATGTAGTATTGTTTTTCTTCCTTTGACTTTCATTCTACAAATGTTTGCTTATGAGTTCAGTGCGTTTCTTATATACAGAATATTGTTGGATTTTGTTTCCTAATCCAATGTGCCAGTCTATTTCTTTTAATTGCGGAATTGAGTCCATTTACACTGAAGATTATAATTGAGATGTATTGATTTATGCTTGTCATGTTATTTACCTCATGTTTTATAACCCTTTTTCTCCTGTGTTTAATTGTTTTACCTATTTGGTGGGTTCTTTCTGTTCTCATTCATGGAGTGGTGATCTTTTGATCGCCTTGTATAATATCCATTAGTAGTCTGTGCATTTCACCCATTACTCCTTGTCCCCTCTTTCATTCAAGAAAGAGGGCTCTCTCATAGATCAGGGTCTAGCAAAGTGTCTCAGGTAACTGGATCCAGACCTACCAAGTTTGAACTCATCCAGATGTTACTGGCTTGGGTCTGGCTGCTGTGCTTAGCTTCTTCCCACTGCAGCCCTTAGAAAATATTCTGTTCCTTGTTTAGCTGGATGGTTGTGGCCTCTAGCCTCTCTGCAGGGACTTCACCATGAGAGATTCACAGCAGGTCTGACTGATGGAGGAGGTTCCCGTGAGTGCTCTGATGGTTCCATAGACATACTGGGCCTGAGCTGGGGCTGGAGGAGTTTGGTGGGTGCTACAAAAGGTATTACACATTCACTTATTCTAGGCTGGGTCTGGATAGTTCCAGCAAGCATGGTGGAAGGTCTTATACACACACCAGGCCTGGGCTCTGAAATGTTTCTTGTAGAACTCATTCAGAGAAAGAGGTTGATGAGATGGTTCAGTGATCTAAAGTGCCTGCTTAGGAAAGCTTAGGCAACCACAGGGACTGTAGTTCAATCCCCAGCAAATCAACACATGTGCCAGCTCCATCCCCAGCGCAGGCTGAGCCAGCCATAAAACAATTAAAAAATGTTTGGATTCAAGAATATCTGTTTGGTGACAATAAAACGCCTAGTGAAATGCACCTTTATGCACAGCACCTTGGAGTTGCAGATCATTCACTCACCTTGGAGTTGCAGATCATTCACTCATCCTCATAGACTTCAGAAGAAGCTTATTGGGGATTTACAAAGTCATAAGCAGCATCCATACATCACACCAAGGCAGGAGGGTGTGCTGAGATATTGTTAATCAGAGGAAGGCACTTTCAGCCAACTTGTTTACTTAGAATAATGTTTCTTAATGGTGGATATGAACATATTGTATAGCTGCTTCCACACTGGCTTTCTACATATTAGGCACTCTGTTTTTGTTCGTGTTCCTTTAATGCACAAGTGGTCTAGGAATGACATAGTAGTAGTGGTTTAATCTTCAAATCAGCACTTCTATGCATACACGGCCAAAGGCTCATCATAGGTGTGTGCCCTGGCAGTGTTATTTTCTCCTGCACAATATAGGCTTTTTCCGCATCTTCTTTCAGAAGATCCCCATTTCATTACAGTTGAGTGCTTCTTGAGCAAGGTATCCTTCCACATTCATGAATTCTGCAAATTCATTCTTCTGTTTTTATTTTTAAGGTTCTCAGTTTTGTTTGTGAGACTAGGCCTTACAATGTAATGCAGGCTGGCTTTGAACCCCCTGATGTAGCCTAGGATGGGCTTGAACTGAAGGCATCCTCATGCCTCATTTTAACAAGTACTGTGATTACAGGTGTGTGCCTCTATGCCTGGTTCTAAGTTCATTCTTATAGGCTTCTGCAGTGATTTTGTCATAAGTAGAAGCGTCTGCTCTTATCCCACTGTGGATGCCACTTCTGCAAAATTAGCAAACAGTTCACAACTGGTTTTAAATTCATTATTTGCTGCACCTGTAAATAGATTTTATTATTTTAAATCACTGGCAATTTCCTGGTTTTCCCACAGATCATAGCTTCAGTAATGCTATTATCTGCCAGCTGTTGTTCATATAACCATGGTAACAAAAGTTTCCCTATCTCTTCAGCAGTTGTGTGCTATGGTTGTTTAACACTGTTATTCCTTTTGCAACATTAGCTCCTTTAATGGTGTACTTATTCTTCAAAATAGTCGAGACTATTGACTTTGCCACCTTGTATTCTGAGGCCAGTTCAGTCACATGAATGCCACCTTTATGCTTTGCTACAATTTCCTTTCTCAATTCAGTGGTTATGTTCTTCAAAATCTTCTTACTGTTCTTGCTATGCACTTTGTCATCATCTTTATTACCTCTCTGCACTTTCTTTTTACTACAATTGCTTGGAACATTCTTTGGATCCATTGTGGATTGAATAAGATTGTACAGTGCTATATGTGGGGAAAACATGCAGAAAAGCTTTGTAGAAAGTTTACACAGGTCTGTTATAGATTTTGATCTTCAACAGAAGAAGCCAAAACCATGTGCCAGAGTAGGGAAAATGGCTGTGCTCATGTTCATGTGGGGAAGACTGCCATGGTCATGTTTGCTATATGGTGAGTTCACAGAGAGAAACAACATTTTTCTGAATTCACAAACAAACTGTTTGAGAACAAAAGCTTTGGTGAACTGAGGCACTATGGTACAGTGTTCTACTTTTGGCCCATCTTCATCAGGATTTTTATTAGGTTAGTTGCAGCTGTATAGAATAGGACTAAAAGTACTATTGTCCTTCAATTTCATGAACTAGTTTAGGGTACATTGAGGTTAATTTTTCAATGTCTAATAAAATTTACATGTAAATTCTTCTGGTCCTGGGATTTTCCTTCTTGAGATAATTGTATCACTATTTCAATCTTGTTGCTTATTATTGATCAGTTTAAAATTTATATAACTTGCAGGTTCAGTTCTGTGTATGTTTTAGTTACATTTCTCATTGCTCAGAAAAAAAATACCCAACGCCAAAAGTAAAAGTAAAAACATTTACTTAGGTCATGGTATGTAGAGGTTTCACTCCATAGTTGGCCACTGAAAGGCATGGGGGCTTGGAGGAGAAGCAGCCCATAGCATGCAGGCAGGCAGGCAAGAGCATATCAGCTCTTTCTGCCCTTTACATCTTGTGCAGGCCTATGCCCTAGGGCACATATAGCACTCACACCCTTAGTCATAACCAGGCCTATGCCCAACCACTCCATGCAGTGGTTCATTCATAGTACACCCTTGATCCCAGAACACACTCTAGATGCAGCCAGCTCATTTCATTGTAATGCTCCTTTTTGCTTCTAATTGTATTAATTTGTGTTTTTTTTTTCCTTTTGCCTTAATTTGGGTAAGAACTTATCAATCTTTTCCTAAAATCATTTATGTATGTATGTATGTATGTATGTATGTATGTATGTATGTATGTATTTATTTATTTATTTATTTGGTACACAGTCTCACTACACAGCTTGGACTCTTAGTGATCCTCCTGTCTCAGCCTCCCTAGCACTGGGATTATAGATGAACACCACCACACCTGGTTTTGGTGGCTGGCACCACATGCCCAGGGTTCAAGGGCTGGCCCAGCATGCAGTACAGAAGATTGAACCCAGGTCTTTGCACTTGTCAGGCAATCTCACTCGTTTTTAAGGCACCTCTTCATTTTCTTAATTCTTTGTATTATAACAATTTGTATGACCATTCGTTTCAGTTCTGTTATGTATTATTTATTTCTTTTTGATAGTCTTGGATTTAACTTATTTTGTAGTATATTGTGACATACCTGTAGGTGATTTAATGATCTATATCTGTCTCTCTCTCTGAAATGGAAGCTCATAGTTATAAACTTCTTTCTTAGAACTGTCTTCGCTCTCTCACACAGGTTCTGGCATGTTGTGTTTGCATTTTCAAAAACTCTAGGAAAGTTTTAATCTTTCCTTTCCTTTTAATGACCCATTGTTCATTCTGAAATATATTGTTCACAGTGTTGGATTTTAGAACTGTTTTCATTTTTTAAGCTTAGTAATAAAGCCATCTCTATCACAAACAGACATACAAACACAGAAATATTTTAACTTTTACATATTAGTATAATATGTATTATTTTCTCGTTGAACATTTTTAGTTTCATTATAAGTTCCATTAGTCTCTGTCTTTGTATGTTTCTTTTTCTGTTTCTTTCTCTGTATCTCTGTCTGTCTCTGCTTTCTGTCTCTCTCTCTGTCTCTCTCTCTCTCTCTATCTCTCCCTCTCTCTGTGAGGTAATGTATTTTAGTCTATTATTTTTAATATTTCTGCTTTGTTTTGATTAAAGATTTTAACTGACTTTTTTTTCTTTTGTATCTAATATTATTATCATTATTTCATTCTACTGTTTTTCGGTATTTTTTAACTGTTTCTAAATCATTACTCTGAATCATTTTTCAAGTTCTTTATTCACTACAGTATCTTTGGCTCCAACTACTAGAGAATGATAAATGTTTAGAAGAATCATGCTGCCTTTTTCATATTTCTTATATTTGTGAGTTTATATTTGTGCACCTGTTCAGTTGGATATCTTTTGTACTTTTATGTGTTTGCTGTTTTAAAGAACAACATTCTCTTTATGATATATGCTGCAGTATTCATTTGTGTGATGTGTTGAATACATTTCAAATAGTGTTTTGTAGTATTACTTTTGTGTTAATTATCTGGGGATTATTCCTACATTTTGACAGAGAAAACTGGTTGAGAGTGAGGGACTGACTTTTCATGTTGCTCTGAAATCCATAGGGCCTCTCTAGTGGATGAAGCTTATGTATCATAAACAATGAAATATTTGAAGTTATATGTGCCATTTGTGAGTATTGCTCTAGTCTTATCAATAGTTTGTATTTTGGAAGATTTCAGTAGTGGCCTAGTGGTAGTTCTCTCAGAGAAACAGTGTTCCTAGTGTTTATGTTGTATGGTAAAAAGTCCATGAGTGGGCCTTCATGTGTTCTAGCCAAGGCTCTCTGCATTTTGATCATCATTTGGGGGATGAGGATTATCTCCCCATGTTTTGTGTTAATGTTTACTATAGTTTGAATTAGTCCATTTTGTAAGTGGATGAAGATATACTGTCTTTGGTATAGACAGCTGGTTGAGAGTGTAGTTCAATAGCAGAATATCTACTCGGGGTAGAGGAAGGTTGGGCTTGATCAGTAACATCATGTAAAAAAGAGAAACAAATAATGAAAGAATAAAACACTGTATCAGATACAACATTAAAGTAACAATAAATTATTGGCTATGGCATGTACAATCCTAACAACAACCCAAGGAAACATGAGTTAAAAACATAAATAAAAGAATTGGAAGATGATGAAAAGCAATTGATTAAGAACATATTTAGAAAGAATCTTAAAAGAAGTTAAAATATTCCAAAATCAAAAGAGAAAAAACACAGAAAGTAAAAGTAGAGAAATACCTGTGGTGGTGCATACCTGCAATGCCCGCTGCTTGGGTCACTGATACTGGAGGGCTGTGAACCAAAGGGCAGCCTGGACACCCCAAGAGATCCTGGCCCCGTAAAACAGTCTAATAGGGCTAAAGACATAGTAAAGTGGTAGAGTGCTCCAGCACCTGATCCCCAATACCTGACCCCAGTACCACACACATACACAAAACAATAAATACAGAAAGTGAAATAAATTAATTGTAATGGGAAATAGAATATTTTAATTATTACAAGGAGAAAGAATATTTCTCAAAAAATAAAATGCAATGAACAAGTGTACAGTGAAAATATCCTCTGCTGAGAAAGTTGAACACATGGACAAGGGTCATAATTTTTCACCCATGGTAAATCTCTATCCTTCCCATATGTTCTTGGACTATGTGGCCCTCAATGAGACTTAGTTTATGGTTTATTTATTTATTTGTTTTTCCTTCATTGTTATGTTCCAGGTTGTCAGTTGGAGTGCTTTGCGGTGAGAACTCAGCCTCCTTGCTTGGCAGTAGAAGGTTAGATAATTTAGGAAAAATAGAAAATTCCTTAGGGCAGAATTTACTCCGAGCATATTAATTTGAGGAAGCTCAGGGGCAGCGCTAAAATCAAGGTCTACTATGTCTGGTCCCTGGCACCCCCTAAGAAGTGGCCAGAGGACAGAGGACCCACTCTCCTTAGTTGAAGGACATGCTAGAGTATCCACAGAGCAATGCTCTGGCTTTCACAAGCCTTCTCCCAGGATGCATACAATCATCTGCATCTACTCTCTCCCAACCCTTTTCAGCAGTGTGTAGATCTTAAGGAGAAAGCAAACCCAAAGCCTATTGGATATGGTTTTCAATGGTTTTACTCCTGAGGGTTCAATCAGGACTGAAGTAGGCCACTGGACACACTATGGCCATTTTAGAAGTGACTTGTAGGGCAAAGGAAAGTATTGGACCTTATCATTCCCCATGCAGCAAGCTCAGGTGTGACCTTCATAAGACAGCTCCCAAACACAGCATCATGCTTTTAAATGCAGAACAATTCTCAGATGCTAGCCAGTCGTGTAACTCCCAGGCAAGCCAAAGGCAGATCGCCTTTCTCTTTTGGATACGTGTCCATGTCAGTTTTATCCACTGCCTCTCTCTGTCTTTCTCTACATCCCCTCCTCACTGTTCTTGTGCTACCACTGTCACTGCTCCTGGGAGCTCAGCTCTGCTCCAGTTACTTGAGTTGCTGAATCTTTCCAAATCTCTTACTGCCTAGCATTGAACTTCAGAGCATTATCTTGGTGGATGAATGATTGTTCTGTAATTTGCTGAATGATTGTTCTGTAACTTTTTCCATTCCAAGTAGTAGAAAAACTGTAAAAATGCCACTGCGTTTATCCATCATTTTAGACTCCATGGACTGGCTTACCACACATTCTGCTCCCCATAAAATGGAAAAAAAAAATTAGCAAAAAAGACATGTAACACTTAGAAAGTCACCAGAAATATCGTTATCACTGTCATTATTCAAATCCCATCTTGGATTTCACTTTCACTGAACTTTTTGACCTCACAAAATTCAATTAGATGAAAATTAGCAAGAATTTTCAGAACAACCAAAGCTTGAATTCCCTTATATGTAGTAATTTTACTTCTAGAAAATTATGCTGAAGAAAGTGCTCTCCATGTGGGAAAGTTATCATTTACTATATTATTATTATTATTATTATTATTATTATTATTATTACAATTACAATTATTTGTTCTAGAAAAGAGAAAATGTGGAATCACAAGCATTTTTACCTATGAGGAATGTGACGTGTATTGCTCTTTTATCTCTATCCATAAAGAATGTAGAGGCAAGTTGATTAAAGACCTAGAAAGGGGAACATGAATGGGAAAGTGTAGAAGGAAAATCGTGACATATGCTGATGCTTGTAGAATGTTTGAGAAGTCAGGTGACATCTCTGAAATCTGTTTATGTTCAAACCACGAAGTGATAAAAAAAATGAACAAACATTCAGAACTAGTTGAACTTTGTAAGAATAAACAGAGAATGTCATGGGCTTTTCTCACATGGGAAATAAAAATTCTCATTCTCTTAGAAGAGTCAAATATAAGATCTTCTGTTGATTATCAGTCTAAATATAATGAACTCTCATACATTTGTCATCCCTGCAAATGTGCTTGTCATTGAGTCCTTTCCCAGAGGAATATAGAATAATGAGCTGAAGGAAGCTATTTCATTTTCTTATTTTATGTTCTATTTTGTGTAGTATAATTGTGATGTTTATGACATTTAAACTAATGTAGAGTGAGAAATAGAGAAAATAAGTGCTCCTCCACTGTGAAGCTGTAAAGAGCATTCCTTGACACAAAATTATCCCACTAAGTAAAGGAAGTTTGTGAAAGGTTTCTACCAGCTAGTAATTTCAATGAATGAAAAGTTTATTACGATAAATTGGAAAAGATATAATCTGTTTCTAAACAAACAAGTTTTAAATCCAAATGGGGATAAAAGTAGAAAAAAATGGTTCAAGTTACAGCTAGAGATAAAAATAAAACACCAGTAGCTCACCCAGTCAGCCTGTGAGGAAGAACTCAGTAGGAAACCGGAAATCATAAATGAGAAGATCTCCCCTTGGTGCAGGCAAAAGCAGAGACAGGAAGAAGGAATGGGGTGGCTAGACATCCAGAGAAGACAGGCTGATAAAACTTAATCAGGCTAGATTCACAAAGGGCAAACTTTTTCCAACAAATTGGATCGTATTTTTGTATGGCACATAGGGCAGAAGAAGACTGTGGCTGGAATTAAAGAGAAAAATTCAACTTGAAAAGACAGAAAGGCACAGATGACATACATGGGAATGAGACAGTGTTAGCATTTGAAGACCACTAGAGTGACATTTAACCCTCAACTCATAGATTTCATTAAGATATTCATGTTGGAAATAACTGAAGAAGTAGTGTTGATGGACTGGTACATAAACTGTGATATGTTCCTAACAAAAATATATGTCTGTTATCAGCAAATGCTGCACATTTGAGGTTCATATCTTTGTTTGCTATTCAGAGATTATTTAGAAAGTTTTCTCAGGTTCAATTTTATCCAGATGTTCTATTTTTGGAGTGTATGTGAAATCAATGTTGATTGATGTACAGAGACAGCCTCATTCATAGACGAACCAGTAGGTCGCTATAAAATCTAGATAATAATAGTAGACTTTATGGGGCTGTCTAACATCTTTCCTCTGTGGCTTTTAAGAAAGTACTTTTAGGTGCTTTGTACACTTGAAAGCTTGCTGTTATTTTTCAAAGGTTAATGTTGAAATGTTCTAAAATTGGAGAAGTAATGGGGTCAAAACCCAGAAGTTCAAAAGATAGAATATAAGTTTCCTGCTCAGCTGACCTCTTAGTGTCAACATACAAATATTCTCTTCTCTTTCATTCTAAAACTAAAAATAATCAGAAGTGAGGCACACGTATAAACAATTCCTCTAGGTCCTGCTCCTCCCTTTTGCTCATCTTTTTCTCTCTGCTGTGTGGTCTGACTTATTCAGAGAGTAGTCTATAAACCATGGCTCATTATTCTTTCCGTGCTCAGTGTGCTTTAAGGTTTACTGTTATGTCTGAATCTGTATCGACTTTGATAATGGAATTGCTCCCTCAGAAGGAACCAGACTTTGCAATTATCAACATTATTGTCCTATTGCTGTTCCCCTTTTCACTTACTGTTCTCTAACATGTTTAATTCTCAGCATGTACAGTACATGAACTATACAATTTTTACTCACATTTTTCTTCTGCCTCTCTTTCTCAGGTGAATACATAGTGTAATAGTCGATATATTGTATTATCTTAAGAAGTCTAGAAACTTAACTAAGTTAACTCAGCAGTTCTACATGTTAGTGTGTAGAAAACATGCTCTTGTGGTTTGCCATGCTCTTCATTGGGTCAATATGAAAAACTTAAACATTTAATTAAGGAGCTTAACAGAGTGCCAGGTCCTCACTTTGTAAGCATCCTGAGCCTGTGCTGGAGGAAGGGGTCGAGAATGTGAGTGTTAACCCACCCAAGGGTGGGCGGCCTGCATAAGTACAAAGGAAGGAAAGAGGCTTGCTCTTTCCCTTTTGCTCTTGATACTTCTGCTGCCTTGAACTGTTGCCCCCTCAGACATGAAACCCTGCCCTCCATCTGACTGTGTACTGAAACCTTCATAAATTTTGAGCTAAATAAATCTTATCTTGTTTAATTTTTAGTCAGGTATTTTTCTCTGTAAGGAGAGAAAAGCAATCAAGATAAGTGGGCAGGAAAATGGCCCTCCAAATGGCTGTCATGATCCATGAAACATGTGACTGTTTTAGATTGCAAAGCAATTAAGGTTACTGAGCATTTGATTTTAAAACTAGGAGATTATCTTGGAATGTTTGGTTTAGCCCATAGTTATCCCAAGAGTCCAAAATAAAATATAGAATTAGAAAAGACTGGAGAAACTTGGCTATGAGTAGATATGAATGAGAATTCAGAATTGCTGATATATAGTTGGCGAATCTGAGGTAGATAAAAGGCTCTGTAAGTGAAAGAATGTGGGTGAATTCCAGAACCTCAGAACATAATATAGTAGTACTCATTTTGGAGCTCTGACCTACATTACTATAAAGTAATTCATTTTTGTTGTTGCACACCTCAAAGTTTATAGTCATTTGTTAACATAGCAACAGACAATAAATATAGTGGCACCCTAGCAAAAGGTGGCAACTTCTCATACAAATCTTTGACAAGAGTTTTAGTCTATGCGCTGCAGAGTGAGCACGTTGAACAGGACTTTATTTTGTCTTTGTTTTTTCAATTCCGAGTTCCTGAAGATCACTGACTTCGACCCTCAGCTTTGTTTTTACTCATCTCTGTTATTAGACTCTTCATAAAGCCACGTCATTTACCCTACCTCTCTCACAAGCATCACTTTATTTCATAACTCTTGTCTTTACAGCCTTCAGAGGATACAAGTTTAACAAATTTTAGTTACACCTTTTAAAAAGAGAAAATCACGAATCTCAAACAAATATGTGAAAGGTTTGGTTTAGCACATTCATTAATGATGGTACTGGTAAAATGCTGCAATTTCTGCAAAGTAGAGTTCAAAGCAGGGCACAGAAATAGGCAAAAAGGAATCCTCTAAAGGAGTTTATAAATGGTTACAAAATAGTGTTATGAATGAATTATGTGCTAGATGAGATGCATTTCAAGAATGCTGCTACAAAAATTATTAGAGTCTGGTTCTTGCACAAAGAAAAATTCTTAAAAGAAACAAAGTGCAGGTAGATATGATGTCACGCACCTGCAGTTGCAGCGTTTGGGAGGCTGAGGCAAGAGGACCACGACAAGTCTGAGGGCAGAATGGATTACATGGTGAGCTCAGAGCTATGCTAACTGCCTAGGAAGACCTTGCCTCAAGAAAAAAATAATAATATCAATAACAACAACAATAATAATAATGGCAATAATAGACTTGAGCTAGAACCCATTACTGGCCTTTCAAAGAGCAAGGAAAATTTTTATTCCTAATAGCTTATTCCTCTTCACATGTTGCAAAAAATTTCTAGAAGTCATTAAATACCAGCATTATTTATTAAAAACACAATAGATAGGACAATGGAATCATGTTCTGTTTATACTGAAATTTCCCTGGTGAGCCCTCACACACTTGCTTAGCCTATGCACCTTCTCATTTTCCTAATGAGAACTTCGTATGACAGCATCCTTTTCAGATCTCTCAAACTTGCTCCCTCATTACGTATCTCAGCTGATGATATCCCTTCCTGCTTCCTGAGGAAATAAGATAGAATTCGGAAAGTGATATGAACACACTTTCAGCCTCAGAGGATTTAGTATATTTCTCCCATGTTTATTTTGCTTTCCCTCCTACTTCCAGCCATTACATTGTAAATCATGCATTAGTCCCATGGGCATCACAACTATAAACTCCCCTTTGTCTTGCACAATCATGTTTTCACACTAATGAATTGATGCCCAGAATAATGCAAATAGTTTGTAACAGCACCTATTCTCAGCAAAATGCCTTTAGCTTTGCAAATTTCACCTCAAATAGTATCACAAAATATTGTGGCATTGTGTGGGAAAATGCAGTTGAATTTGTTTTTATACTCCCTTTTTCTAAATGCCTTATTCTCCTTCTTCCTAATTTACCCCTGTCAGAATTCACCCTCTACTTAGCAACTCTTGGTCTGTCTTCAGTGATCTCTTCTGCATTTCCATATCCAAGACAGACTCTGCCATCATATCTTTGTCCTGTTTTACCTCCTTGGCAGATCTGGCTGCTCCTTTTCATTGAAAATACTTCTTAAGCTTTAATTTATTTGTTTGTTTGTTTGTTTGTTTGTTTTGCGGGACCAGGGTTCAAACTCATGACCTTGCACTTGCCAGGCAGGCACTTGTGCCACCCAGCTCTCTCCCCAGACCTGCTTCTTAAGCTTTAAATTATTTTGTGTTTTTCTTGCAAGGTAGCTCTAATAATACTCCTTGGTTCCTTTGTTGGTTCCTTGTCACCATACCGATTTTCAGTTATTTGCAATGCCTTAATGTTCAGTTTTTGTATCCTTTTTATCTTTATATATACTCATATTTATCACCTCCTAATCTCGAGAACTTTAGCCCATATGGTGCTAGTTGGCCCAGTATCATTTTTAGTAGTAATTGAATAAGAACCCACACCCAAAAGAAACTTAACACTTACAAAGCCAAAATCACAATTCCCAGAGGAAGCACGCACTGTAATATTGTAGTTTCCTATCTATGTAGAGGGGAAAAATGTATCTATTGCTCTATTTTCTCAGATTAAATATACCATTTTCTATATTTTCTTTTGAACATTACAGTTCTCATCTCATTCAGCAAACTAAAAAGAAATACTGTCGTTCTGTTATTATTTACTGCTAATGCAAATGCTATAATCTAACTTTCATTTAAATCTCATCAGGGGGCCCAGCAGGATGGCTCAGTGGTCTAAAGCACCTGCTTAGGAAAGCTTAGGCGGCTGCAGAGACCGCGGTTCGATCCCTGGCACCACATGCTGCGCCAGCCCTGCCCTCAGGGCAGGCTGAGCTGGCCATAAAAATAAATAAATAAACAAACAAACAAACAAACAAACAAACAAAAGTTCTGCAACAAGAAAAAAAATAAAATAAAAATTCTAAAAAAAAAAAAAGGTAAATCTCATCAGTGCTTGGCGCTTGATAATTCTTTGCCTAGTTTTTCCTATCCACTTTATTTTCCATGTTTAAGTTTATTAATGCATGTGTGCAATAACTGATGATTACTTATGTATGGCACACTCTTTATCTCTGGACTTAAATCTATGTTTCCTATTACCCATCTTTTATTGCACTGTTGAATTTATGTACACTTTGGGTTCCTAGTGTAAGAGAAACCATTACCATATTCAAGCTTCTGTCTAATTTCTTCCACTTAACACTGAGGTTTCAAGGTGCATCCATATTCCAACAAAGGACTCGATTTTATTCTTCTTTATCATGGAGTAACACTCCATATTCGTTATCCATTTATCTGTTGGTGAATATATCAAAAGTCTGCTCCCAAGACTTAACTATTAAGAATTATGCTGTTATTGTCGTAGATATGCATGTATTTTTGTAGTATGTTTTTAAGGGTTTGGGGAAGACACGTAGGAGGGCAATAGTTGAGTCAAACAAAATTTCTAGTTTCAGTTTTTGGAGGACTCTTCATGCTGATTTCTGTAATGGATGTATTAGTTTACATCACAACCAATAGTAAAGACGAAGTGCTTCTTTTCTATGGCCTTGCCGATATTTGTTGTTCCACATGTTTATTGACAGCCTTTCTTTCAGAAGGGTGATAAAACCTGAATGTCATTTTAATTCATATTTCCTTAGTAGCCTGATATGTTCAACATTTTTTCATGTATGTATGGTTATGTAGTTTTTATTTTGAGAAGTTTCTATTGATTTTAGTTGCTCAGTTTTAAAACTAAGTCTTTTATGTTGGGATTCTCATTTTTGTTAGCTCTGTATATAGTCTAAATATTATTTTACTATCTTCTGAATAACAGGCAATTTTTTTTTCACATTTTGTGGGTTGTCTCTTTTCACTGTTTGTTGTTTCCTGTGCTCCAAGGCTTTTAAATTTGAAATAATAATATCAAATAATGATCTTGTGTTTATGCATTTGTAATTATAATCAAGTTTCTTGATCTTGATATTTTTCCTTGTATAACTGGAGTTCTGCTCTGAAAGTTCTTGCATATGCTTGTCGTCAAGCATTTAACCTGCTTTATCATCCAGCATATTATTTATGTTTTAACATTTGGATCTTTTATCCATTTTGATTTTAATTTTTTAATGTAAGAAAATGTTTTCAAGGACCAGGGAGATAGGTCAGTGGAAGAAGTGCTTGTCTGGAAAATGCAAGTTTGTAGCTCAATCTCTAGTACTGCAAAAAAAGTCATTTCTAATTTTTAGTTTCATACACTTGAGAAATACACTTTTACTCTGATAATACAGCTTTCCAAGTAACTCGCATAACTCCAGGTCGGGAAAAAACAACCACTAATATTTCTCTACATAAACTATTTTTTAACTTCATTTTCTGAAAATAATTGCAAAAGGGCTACATAATATATGTAGGCAAAAGATATTTAAGTGTCACTCTTAAAATACTAGATATATAATAAACATTCAGTGTGATGTAGTGCTATGCCTTCAGTATCTTGCATGTGGTTATGCAGTTTACCTAGCAACATTTGCTAAGAAAGCTTACTTTCCTAGTGTTAGATTTTGGTTTGGGGACCTTTTTCAAAGATCAATTAAATAGCTGAATGTGCCTGAGAATGATTCTGTGTCCTGCATTCTGCTACACTGATTCACATATTTGTTTCTGTCACAGTTGCCTGGTGTTTGTATCACTGAGCCTTTGCAAACATACCTAGAGAGCTAGAATTGTGACTCTTCCTGCTTTGCTCTTGTTTACCAAGAACACTCTTGATATTATCTTTGTTTTTTTGTTTTTTTTTTTTGTTTTTGTTTCCATGAGGATTTTTGGATTGTTTCTCTAGTTCTGCGAGAAACCCTATTAGTATTTTGATAGGGGTTATGGTAAATCTGTATTTGCTTTCGAGTATGACAATTTTGACTATTGGTTCTGACTATCCAGCAATGGGGGATAACTTTTCATTTTTTGGTGTCCTCTTCAATTTCCTTTTTCAGAGTACTATAGTTTTAATTGCAGAGTTCTCTCACTCCATTGTTTATTACTCAGTGTGTAATTCTATATGATGTTATTGTGAATGATATTTTTTCTCATTTCATTGTCTGTGGGTGCATTATTGGTGTATAAGAACAATATTAATTTTTGCAAGTTGTTTTTGTATCATGCTACTCTATTGAATTTGGTTTTTAATTCTTGGAGTTTTTTTTTGCTGCAATCTTTGTAATGTTCTGTTTAGATGATCACATGATCAGGAAACTATGATAATTTGAATTATTTATTCATTATACACATCCATTTTTTTCTCTTGCCTGATTGCTCTTGCAGGTGTTTTCAAAGCTATGTTGAATGAAAGTGGTGATAGTGGACATCCTTGTCTTCTTGCTCATTTCAGAGGGAAAATTGTCCAGGTTGCTATTTTTCCCCCATTTAATATGATGTTGCAATAGGTTTCCTGTAAATAGCTCTTAACAGGCTAAGATAAGGTCTTTTTTTTTTTTTTTTTTTTTTTTGTCTTTTTGAGACAGGGTCTCACTATGAGGTTCAGGCTGGCCTTGAGGTCACTTTTGTAGCCCATGCTAGTCTTGTACTCCAAGTGATCCTCCTGCCTCAGCCTCCAAAGTATTGGGATTACAGGCATGTGCCACCATGCCTGGCTCTATTTTCATAAAGTATATTTTTTCTATAAATGGATGTTGGATTTTGACGAAGTCTTTTGCGGCACTCACAGAGATAAAATTTGATTCTATGTGACATATTCATTCATTGTCCATATTACATGTATGTGGTGAGTCATCTTTATATCCTTGGGATGAAGCCTGCTGGGTCAGTATGTGTAACTTTTTAGTGATTGTTTGCATAGTTTCTCATTAACTTTTTGAGGATGTTGTTATCTATGTTACTTAAAGTATTTAGTTAGTAGTTCTCTATGTTTTAGCTTGTTCCTCGGCTTAGTTTATATATTAGTTACTTTTTGCTCGTTGCTGGGACAAATACCCAACACTCAAAATGAAGGAAGGAAAGGTTTATTTAGCTCACAGTTTGTGGATGTTTCAGTCCATATTCGGCTGGCCCAAGGCTGAGTGGAACAGAGCAGAGAGCATCTAGTTCATGGCGGCGGAACAGCAACAAAATGGCGGCAGAGGTAGCCAACCAACATGGCAGCAGAGCCACAGCAACAGCTAGAGCTCCAGGCTGTCTCTCTGTCTCTCTTTATATGACATTCAGGCTCTCCGCCTTAGCTCCCGCCCTAGGCTACACCCATAATCCCAGAAGTACTTCTACCCGTAATCCCATCAGTACTAAAACCTATAATCCCAGGGATCATGGATCAAGTCTCAAACTCTAGAAGTCCCCGCCCAGTGACTCCATGAGGCTTTGGGGGGACAACGAGACATAAACCATAGCATTCCGCCCCTGGACCCCCAAAGTCTCATACATATCCCTTTTTACAAAAGACATTTTAGTCCATCTGGAAGAGTTGCCAAAGTCCCAATAATTTCAGCATTGCTGAAAAGTCCAAATCCCAAGTTTCCTTGAAGATCCAAGGCAAATTTTCATCTGTGAGACCCTGTACAATAGAAGAGTCAAACATATCCAACATTCATAGGCATAAGATAAACATTACAATTCCAAAAGTTGCAAACAGGGTAATACAAAACATTGGGACCAACACATGTCCAAAATCCAGCAGGGTAAACATTAAATCCCATAGTTCCAACTGGAGAATCCAAAGCAGTCTGCACTGAGTTGTGAGCATCATGCAACTCTGCTCCTACAGTACTCTTGGTGATAATTCCCATGGCTTCTCTCTTAGGCTGGCTTTGCTCCCTCTTAGCACGA
>PVJA010041554.1:0-17742 GCA_004027025.1 Myocastor coypus
TATTTGGCCAGCTCCAAGGCTGAGTGGCACATGGCAGAGAGCAGCAGTTCATGGCGGCAGAACAGCAACAAAATGGTGACAGAGGCAGCCAACCAAACAGGGCAGCAGAGCAACAGTGCGTCTGTGTCTCTGTCTCTCTTTATATTACATTCAGGTTGTCTGCCTCAGCCTATTCACCTTAGGCTACACCCATAATCCCAGAAGTATTCAGACCCATAATCCCATCAGTACTAAAACACAGTAATCCCAGTGACTCATGAGTCAAATCTCAATCTATAGAAGTCCCTGCCCCACGGTTACATGAGGCTTTGGGGTGATAACTACACATAAATCATAATGGAAAGAAAAAAAGAGGGAGGAAAGACAGGCAGAGATGGAGCTGGAACAACTCAAAGTCCTCTTAAGGGACACTATCCTTTTAGGAGATACTGCATAGGACAATTTTTGCAATAAATGATTCCTACAGGGGAAATAGTAGGGCATTAAGTTGAAAAAAATCAATGGAGGATAGATTGTTTGGGGTATTCTAAGGATTTTTAGTATGTTGTTCTTGTTTTTTAAAATAATTCTCTGCGTTAAAGGCCATGTATTTAAATCAGCAAACAGTATATTTAATTATAAAAAGCATTATGCCAAATATTACTGGTATAAATGGAAATGAAGAATCCAAGCCATAAGTGTTTACAATCTTGAGGGAGTATCAGATCTATTTACCAGTTTTATCTCTCTATTAAATCTATCTATATACCTAAGACAAGAAAGGATTAAAAGAAATTTCATAGGCTCAGTCTGTAAGAAGAAAAAAAGGAAAAAATATTTTAGAAACTATAGAAATTTCTTGGAAAAGGTAGGATTTGAACAAATACAAGGTCTAGTACCTAAAATCCTACGTGGTAGTTAGCATTTGTAGTATTTAGTAAATGTTGAATGGATTAATGAATTGATAAATGGTATAATTTTATAGGTTGATATGGAATCAGACACTGTACAGGGTAAACAGTAAAGGAAATAAGTGTCTGAACAAAAGTGTGACAAAGAATATGTTAGACGTTGTATTAATCATCTTTGTGTCACTAGCAAAAACTTGAGGTAACAACTCATATGAAGGAAAGATTGATGTTGGCTCATAATTAGAGATTTTAGTCCATGGTCAGTTGACCTGTTGCTTTTGGATCTTTAGTGTGTGTATCATAATGGAGTATATCATCACACAATAGAGGAAGCTCTTAATTTATGGAAGCGGGGTGACAAGAGACAGGAAGGCGTTGGGTACAATGACCCCTTCATGGGCACACCCCCAGTGACCAAATGTATTCCCACTTGGCCCTAGCTCTTAGAGGTGCAGCTCCCCTTGAATAATCCTAGGACCTTTAACACACAAACTCTTGGAGGGCATTTATCCACACTGTAGCAGGTATATAAAAAGCAGTTCAGTTTGATCTGGACTAAAAGGCATATATAGGAAAAATAAAACAAAGCTAGTCTAAGCCCCTTAGTTTAAAATAAATTTAATATTAATTAGAATTAATGAAGAATTTTGAATGAAGTTACAGGATGAAACAATGGTAGGAATGCATAAAATGTATTAGAAAGCCTAGAGGCACAAAAGTGGGTGGGATGATGAATTTAAGAGATTATTATAAGAAAGATTCAGTAAGACCTAATAGTTGGTTTTATGTAATGAGTGAAAAAGATGATTATGGTTTGGATTTTGATAGTATGATAATGGTAGCACCTCTAGAAAAAGTAGGGAAATCATGGGAAAGATCAATTTTATGATGGACTAGAATAGTAGAGTTTGATGTGTTTGTTATATCTCCTCCTTCTTGGATTTTTGGAATATTTTCAGAAAAAGTTAACAGTAGTTCTAAAGTGCTACCCTTGTTGTATTGGTCAGCGTTTTACTTAGAGGAAGAGAACAGACATAATATAAGGAATGGGTATTACACAAAATATAGAATCTATAAGGAATTATAAGATTGGCTTACAGTTGCTAGCCGGAGTCTGATGAGGAAGCATGCAGAGGGCATCTGCATGCTCTGGACTGAAGAATTCAGTCCTGCGGTCTGAACTTTACCGCAGCACTCCATGTAAGTCTCTCTCCGTTGGCTGATGGGTCTGCGCAGGAAGACTGAAGTGTCTGTAATGGACACTGAAGAGTGTGACAGATAGCGAAAGATCCAAGCTAGAAGCTGAACAGTCTGTGCTGGACGGTGAAAGATCCAAGCTGGAGGCTGAAGAGTCTGTGCTGCAAGCCAGATGATGAAGTCCCCTGAATGCAAAGACTGAAGCTTCTCTGATGAAGTGATGTCTTGACTCCTTCCTCAGCCTTTAAAAAATCTCTTTATGCTCAATCATTCTGACATGGGCCCATTGTGCCCTAGGGTGGAACCAATCATATCCCAGGATGGGCCCTTGATCCCCCGCTCTAGGGAGGAACCAATCATATCCTAGGCAGGCCCTGGTCACGCTCCAGGGAGGAACCAGTTGTACACCAGAGTGGGGCTCCCACCAACAGGGGCCACTGAGTCATTCAGCCAAGTTGACACATTGTATCAACCATTACACTTGTAAAGGACTGTTTGCAAGGCTAGCCTTTGAAGTCTGAACACAGATTTCAAGAAGGTTCCCTTACTGATTTAGTAGCTCTTTATATATAAACTACATATACAAGTAATATGGTTTAGGCTAAACACCTATTTTCTGGGATTCTGAAATTTATTGGTACCTATTTAAAAGTCCTGGATATTGAGACCCTAATAAGCTTCCCTTATTGGTAAACGTTTCACATACAAGATGTTGTGATAGCTCATTACTTAGAGCAGAGGTGGTGAATGTATGGCACATGTGTTGCAGCAGGCTGTTTGTGTCATTGAAAGCTCTACAAGTTTGCTATCTCTGATGTATAGCATTAAATATGTCCTGTGCACCTTCACAAGAGCCTTTGTGATTTCGTGCTTGTTTTTTCTTGGATTTTGCCCCATAGCTAAGAATGGAAATATATGCTGAGTCTTGTGAATCATGCTAGGGAATTGTTGAACTGGGTGTAATTTAGGGGATCCTCTGAGATAGTCCTAAAGTATAGTCTGTCCAACATTGTTAGGTAATGTATTATAGGTTTTTTATTTGGAAAATGTGACACTATGAGAAGCAGAAAAGTAAGAGTGTCTCATTTCAGAGAGCTTAATATTTCTAAGTGGAAAAAATAAATCATAAAATTCTTGGGATTTGGGATAGGGAGACTACATGATGCTTTTCTCAATTGTATTCTTGCTGCCCAAACCTTACCTTTTTGTCCTAATGAAGGATAAGTCAGCTTTGGTGGGAAAAAAAAATATTAAAATAGTATCACTTAACAAAATTACAGCTGAAGGATAAGTGGTGAGGATGTCAAAAGTGTAGCACAAATTACATTAGTTATTATGGGTTTATAAAGACATTGTCCTGGAAACTTTTAATACTTGGATTGAACTCAGGACCTCACACTTAAGGTACTGAGCTGTTCTCCCTGGCCCTATATAGGCATTGTAGATCTCATCTGGTTTTTTAGATTTTTTGCAGTTTATAAATAGCTCTGGAACAAGAATATTTGAGTGTAGACATTAATTAGTTATAATGTTCTAGAATACTAGCAATGGTATTATATATATATTTTTTTTTTCTTTTTTTCTTTTTGAGACAGGGTCTCAGTATGCAGTTCAAGCTGGCCTTGAGCTCACTTTTGTAGCCCAGGCTGGTCTCGAACTCACACCAATCCTCCTGCCTCAGCCTCCCAAGTGCTGGGATTACAGGCGTGCGCCACCACACCCGGCTAGCAATGGTATTATATAATATTGATGATACATGATTATGGATAAGTTATGTTTAGGTAATGTCTTATGTGTGATTATTCAAGTAGTAAAGTTCAAATATGATTTACTACATTTTAAAAAGATTGGCATTGGTTTATGTTTCTTCTTACAAGCATTTTTTTTTTCTTACAAGCATTTTAATTGTGCTTGGTTTCCTTTGGATTCCCATTGGTAGGAGTAGGACTATATACTGAGTCTTTGGATAAGGTGAGGTTGTAGCCATTTTTTTTTAAGTAGCAGATCTCACACAACATTATCATTAATCCCTTAACACAGGGAAAAAAAATAGTTGCAATATTCCTGCTATATAGAGATAAATCAAAATAATGAAAATTAGTTTACAGAATGTTTAAGATTTTGTAATGGAGTAATGCTTAATAAATAGCATGCGATGTTATATCCCAAGTAACATTTACATTTTTGTATTTTGTATAGCTTTCCAGACAATGAAAAATCACTGGATTGGTTTCTCTCCCCTGCTCCATTGATTTCTGAAATTCCAGATACTCAGCACTTAGAAGAAGAAATAGGAAATCATAAATTATTAGGTAAATTAATACATATTTATTGTGAAGCCAAATTAATGAAGTTCATAGTAGCATAAAAAGTCTAATAACACATTAAAGTATTAATTCCTTTTTAAAAAAATCTTTTAGTTGGTACATGTTCTTGCTATGCAGCTCCTACTCGTAATGATCCTCTTGCCTCAGCTCCCCAGTGCTGGGATTATAGCCATGTACCACCATGCCATTTCAGTGGCCGGCATTGTGTGCCTGGGGTTCTGGTGCCAGCAGTCCTGCAATAAGTGGGATTGAACTGGGTCCTTATGCTTGCCAGGTAGGCGCTTAGACTGCCAACCTATATCCTCAGCCTTTGTTTTAATGGAATAAAAGGTTTCTTTTATTCAAAATAGTACTTAACAAATCTTAGGCTCTAGGGCCCGGCGGGATGGCTCAGTGGTCTAAAGCTCCTGCTTGGGAAAGCTTGGGCGGCTTCAGGGACCACGGTTCAAACCCCGGCACCACATGCTATGCCAGCCTTGCCCTCGGGGCAGGCTAAGCCGGCCATAAAAATGAGTGAATAAATAAACAAAGGTTCTGAAACAAGAAAAAATAAATAAATAAAATAAAAAATTCTTAAAAAAAAAAACACATCTTGGGCTCTAAAACACCTTTTCCATATACACATTCATGTACATTTACATAGTATACAATACACTATCATATAATTGTTATTTTTTTATTGCCAGCAATCAAACTCAGGGCTGCATGCTTGCCAGGTACTGTGCCACTGACCTACATACCTGTTGCTAGGATTGTGTTTTGTTCTATAAATATTTTCCCCCATAGCATTAAAATTCCTGTCTCTGAAGTTCAGTTTTTCTTTGCTTTTTGCTATAGGCAAGATCCTCTGGGAGTCAGATGTCTATAGTATATTGAATGAAAAAAGCATGAGGCAGAATATTTTATATATAATTTTGTACCTTTTTTATATTAAAATCAAAAGACAATCAAAGGGCCAGTGAGACAGCTCAGTGGACTAAGCACACGCCTGGCAAGTGCAAGGACTAGGGTTTGATCCCACAGCCCTATGCCTGCTGGCCCTGCCTCAAGTGCACTGAGCTGGCTACCAGACCCATGTGGTGGTGCATACCTGTAATCCTAGCACTGGGGAGGCTGAAAACAGAAGGATCACTACAAGTCGGAGCTGCTTGCTGAGACCCTGTACCAAATACATAAATTTAAAAAATCTGGCCATGATCAGGCAGGGGTAGAATATGTGGTCAGCATGTGTGGGTCCCTGAGTTCAACCTCCAAAACCAAGAAAACAAAGGTATATTTAAACAATGTGTTATGTAATGTGATATTTCTGGTAAAATTTTAATTCTTTTAAATCGAGTGGTAGATTCATGCATATATATTTGATTTTTGAGCCTCATAATTTACATATATGCTTTGTATATAAAAACATACTCTTATATCAAATATTTAGCACACATAATATACATGTAGTATATGTATAAATAAATAGATGGCATAGTAAATTTAAGATCTGATAAGTCTACTAAGCTTTACATAAACCTTCCATAGATTCTTGAAAAGTCTCTAAAGAAGCCTTTAAAATGCTATTACTCTGATGAAGTTTTTTTTATCTTGATTTTAGTAAAAATATTATAAAACCAAGGGCACTGTATCATATTACTGTGACATTGGGTAGTATTTTATGATTAGTCATATTCTACATGTAAATATGTACAATTTTAAATATTAACTGCTTTTATAATATCACTTGTACCTAAAGTAGTTAAATATCACACTTAGAAGGTTTTTTTGTGGTTTGGGGTTAAACCTATTTTACAATGTAAGTACTAATACATTTGAAATTGTTTTAAAAATTCTGAATTAATTTTTGAGCTCTCTTCAGAAAATAACCTACTTGTATGCATTTTAAAACCATACATAGGGCTGGGGAGATAGCCGTGTGGAATATGTGCTTGTCTGGCAAGTATAAGATCCTGAGTTATATTCCTAGTACCACCAAAAAAAATAATAATAAAATAAAACCATACACGTATTTATAAATTATTTTGTTACTATAATACTTTTCTCTTGACTTTTTTATGTAACTAGTAAACTTTTGAAAGTTTCTATTAAGTCTTTCCATTGTAATTTTGAAAATTTGTTTTCATGAAAAATATGTAATAATTAATATGTTCTATTTTTATAGGGCAGAAAAAGAAGCCAAAACTGGTAACATCAAATTTAAAGATTACTAATGGAGATACAAGTTATATTTTGCCAACACAACAATTCAGATTTACTTCTAATAAACATGAGCAAGATTATCTAAATTTTGGGCAAGTACATAACACTGACTTATCACCTGTTTCTGAAAAGTTGACATATAGGTCTTCTCAGAGATATAAAACTGGCAAAGGCACTGAAATAGCACCTGAAGTAAAGGTTCGCGATGATACAAAATTAGTTAATATTGTAGAAGATAACAGAGAAATCACATCAGCATTCCGAAAAAGGTAATTAATTAGATGAAGTAGTCACTGAATAAATTTGAATATTTATATTTACCTTCAAACATTAAATATGATAGAATCTGAATGAGAAAAACAGCAAGAAAAGTAAAAATATCTATCATATACTAGATATTCTGTTAGGTCTGAGATTCTAGTCATATTTTCTTGCTTTCAGAAGAAAGCAATAGTAATAAATAGTAAATAGGTATATAGTAAATAACTAAAACTGACTATATATAGTATGACAGTTATTTTGGTGAAGTATATGATTAGAGCAGTTCTCAAATTTTCTTTGTCAGTGTCCCTTTACATTTAAACATTATTGAGGGTTCCCAATGAGATGGAGTGGGTGGGTTATATCTATCAATACGTAACAATATTAGAAATTAAAATGAAAAATTTAAAAATTTATTTGCTAATTCATCTTAAATTTATACTGACCCCATTCCTAGTTAACTCAAATAATGAATTTTTTTATTTAAAAAAATTTTCATTCATCAATAGGTTGGTAGATTAAAACTAATGTGATATACATATATATCCCAGTTTAGAATGGCTAGACTAATGATTTTTTTACTTTATGGTAGTATAAAAGCAATATATATTCACTTACAACCTTACTTCATATTTTTAGTCTTGGTGTTTTTCTATGCTAGTGTTATGTATTACCATAATTTCTTTTCCTAGATAGTGACTCATTGAAGCTACCTGTGAATCATATAGTCATGAGAGTTAAACAGCCAATACTCTATAGTTTACAATACTTTTCACTAGGTTAGATGTATTAAATATATTTTTGACCTATGACAGTTTCAGTTTACATTGAGTTTGTCAGAATATAACCTCAGTTAAACAGCATATAAATATGCAGTGGAATATAACTCATTCATAAAAAGTGTAACATTCTATCATTTGTAAGAACATGCATAAATTTAGATATTAAGTGAACTAAACCAGATATGGAGAGACAAATAACATGATCTCATTTATATGTAGAATCTAAAAAAAGTTTAGTTCACAAAAGTTGAAAGTATATTTGCAGTTATCAGAGGCTGGGGAAAGAGATAGAAGGAGAAATGAAATATATTGGTTAGTAATACAGAGTTATAGTTAGGAATATGTTACAGTTAGGGGATTTAAAGTGGTCTCATCACAAAGAATATTTGAGGTAATATATTAATCAGGAACACTGATTTGTTCATTAAAATTATACTTAAATTAGGACATCATACATTGTACCTTTCCTATGGATAATTATTTCTCAGTGAAAAGTAAAATTCTAAAAAGCTATTTTTGTAAACAATTTAGTGAAACAAATGGGTTTTTTGAAACATATTTTGATGTGTTCAGCAACTCAAACTCTGAATAATATTATTTAGAGGATTCTGTTATGTGGGTATTATTGATAAAAATTATTGGTTGTTTGTAATTGAACCCAATCTCAGGCCCTTTTTTCCTTCTGAAAATTGAAGTTGGGGGGAGTAAGGGCTATAAGCACCAACACTCTAACAACATGGTTGGTTCCTCTTATTACTAGTCCTCAATCCTTAGCTACTTCAGGGCCCTTCAAGGTTCATCTCAGCCCATTATATACTCATAGTCTGCTTCAAGGATCTTGTATAAATATCAAAAGATACCTCTGTCACTCCAGTTACTCAGGAAATTCCAAATGTGTTTAGAACCCTAACAGGGACAAAGAACAGGAATCACTATGTGTTTCTTATTATAACATGCATTAGGTAGCTTCCTGTTACTATAATAAAATGCCTTTTAAAAAGTTCTAAAAGATGAAAGATTTATGTTAGTGGTTTCAATCCATGGCTAGTAGGCTTTATTGTTTTTGTTCCTGTGGTGAAGCAGCCCATCAGGTGGAGAAGTATGATGGAGAAACTGTTCACTCAGTGCTAGTACATGGAGGAGGATGGGAATGCAGAATGCCACTGTCACCTTTAAGGGCAAACCTCTGACAACCTGCAAACTTCTCACTAAGCCCCACCCTTTAAGATCCAAACCCATGCAAGGGTTATATTCTTGGACTCTTGATTTCTGCCCACTGACAAGTATGTCAGCCTTTATGCCAGTCTCACATTGGAACTTTAAAAATTTTTGAAATTAGAAAGTGTGAATCCTTCAAAAGCTTTTTTTTCCTTATTATTTTGGCTATTCTGGATTTATTATATATTTTATATATATGACATATATTATATATATATATATATATTCTAACAAATAAACTTACTAAGAAAAGTGCATATATTATCTGGTACCTTCTGTACCAGCTAAATGCTGTTGCTGACAACTTTTAATTCAGGACAAATTTGTTGATTTTTTTCTTTAATATGTGTTTATATATTTTTATAACTTCATTTTGGTTAAATTTGCTATTAGGTGTTACTTTTACTGTGACTATTCAGAGGATGTTTCCTTTTATAGCACTTTACTAACTTTAGTTAGTAATCATAACCTATTAAATATAAAAATTACTCTAAAACTTAGTGGATTAAAATGAAAAACATTTTTATTTGGAAGATGGAGTCTATTTCTCAGAGTTCCTATGAGTTAGGAACTTAGGAAAGAGTGAAAATTTTGGCACATGCTTTCTCATGAGAATGCATAAGATACTGGCAGCCTCTGTGTGTTACAATCAAATATACAGTCTGGTCATCTTGCCATTAGATCCATTTTCTGATGGATCCATTTCTTTTTCCTTTTTCATTAGTATGTGTTTACATATTGGGCCTGGCAGGATGGCTCAGTATGTGTTTACATACTAATGATGTCCATTTAGGGGAATTGGCCTATGCATATAATATATCTTGATCCATTTTCAAATTGGCTCATTTACCTTGACTGGAAAAGTTGGTGCTAGTTGTTGACAGGAGACCTCAGTACCTCTCCACGTGGGTCACTCCATAGTAGTACTGTTACTCAAGGTCATGCTTATGATTAGATTCCAAGAGTGAGCCATCTAAGAAACCCAGAAGAAAGGATTTTGTATTTTATCACCTAGCCTTGGAATTCATATACTTTTGTAGCCTCATAGTACTCTCGTAGTTATATAGTCTAGTCCTGATTTAATAATTCAGTTTGTAGGCAACTAAGACTTGCTAACATCAAAGACTGAGTTTTAATGCAAAATGTAAATCAGTGATAAGAATTAGCAAGAAATGTTTTAGAATGATTAGCTTTTTAAGTTTTAATCTGTATTTCAAAGGGGTAATTTTATGCTAGTTTTTCACATTCTAAAAAACTAAAATTGGAAAACATGGTGTTTTTGTTTTCAGATTATTTAAAACATGTGACAGAATACATGGAAGTACTTATTCTAATGACAGTACAAATATGGATTCTCACATTGTCTCAGTGGAAAATTTCTCAACAGAAATGAACAAAGGGGAACCGTGGAACTATAGCAGTAATAAACAGAAACCTCAGTATTGTACAAACATGTTTAAAACAAATGATACTCTTCCTGATTCTGAAATGGGAGAACATGTATTCAAAGTACCATCTTTTTCAGTTGCATTCCAGCCTAATGATATTCAAGGTAATTCCTTGCCTTTTCATTGAGTTTTATAAAAAACTAATCTAGATTTAAGCATAGATGAACAATACAAAAATATAGTCGATTTGTGTAGGTTATGTTTATATGTAGTTTCTGCGTTTTAAGGCTGCATTATTTTTAGACTTTTTTGGGTAATTTTAAATTTATCAGTGATTAAAACTTATTCAACGTTTATTGAAGCACTTTTTAATAAAGTTTTTAAAATATCCATGTAAGTATGTAAATGTATTTTTTTTAGGAGTAACCAAAACTGGCTTAGGTTCCTTGAAGGCTGTCACAGAAATCCGTATCCTTTAAATTATTTTACAGTGGTTATTATTAAATTGATCATAATTTTATGGTGCTAGCAAAAACTTTTTAAGAGAACTTTGCATTCTTTTTTATAATTTTAAAACTTTTTACATGTTTGAAATTCATATAGTTTACAAGCATCTTGGGGAGTGCAGTTTGTGTCTTTTTTTTCTTATGCTAGTATTTACATTAATTGGGGTTATTAGGTTCCTGTACATGGCACATATTTATTCCTCTCATTTTCCCTTACCCTCTTTCTCAGCCCTTAACTTGTTTCCTTCAGACTAATTTTTCTATTACAAGAGATCTATTGCTTTGACTTGTCTATCCACCCTTTATCATTTTCTTTGTGCTTTACCTTCTCAGATGAGATACCTATAGTACTTAAGCTTGTGTCTGGTTTATTTCGTGCCACCTTATGTTTTCTGCATTTTCATGCAAATACCTCATATGTGTCATTCTTTATAGCCGAGTACTATTCTATTGTATATAGATGCCATATCTTCTTTATGTAATCACCTGTTGGTAGTTATAGAGGCTGCTTCCACAACTTAGCTATTACAGATTGTGCTGCTATAAACTGGTATACATGCATTGCTGTAGTATAACAACTTAAGCTCCTTGGGAAAGATACTTAGCAGTAGAGTAGTTGGGTTATATAGACTTTCTGATTTCAATTCTTTGAGAAATCTCCATATTGATTTCTGTAGTGGCTATTTGCATTTGTATCAATGATGCAGGAGGATTCCTTTTTACCATAGCTATGTTACTTTTTGTTATTGTTAGATTTCTTAATTATTGCCCTGCTTTCAAGACTAAAGTGAAATCTTAAAACTGTTTTAGTATTTTTTCTCTAATGACCAAAGACATTGCATATTTTTTCTTCTATTTGGTTAACCATTTTTATTTCTTCCTCTATGAAGTGTCTGTTTTTTTCTATCACTCATTTCTTGACATATAGTTCTTTCTATATTCTAGATATCAGTCCTCAGTTACAATGTTTTATATTTATGAGATATTATATTAAATACTTTCATTGTGTTCCTATGAATTTATATTGGTTGATAAAGAAGGTGAATCTTTTGGGTCATGTAAGAGATTTGTGCTTATGATATTTCTCAAGTGTAGTCCACAGACTTGTGGCAGTTTGCAAACTGTTACCAGCATGTGCAGGATAATAGAGATGTTTGAGAGGGCTCGTGAGATAGCTCAGCAGACTAAGCACCTGCTTAGGCAAGTGTAGGGACAGGGTCCCTTCCCAAGCACCACATGCTGCACCCTGGAAGCACTGAGTTGGGCACTTTTTTTTTTTTTTTTTTTTTTTTTTTTTTTTTTTTTTTTTTTTTTTTTTTTGGTGTTTTTGAGACAGGGTCTCTCTATGTAGTTCAAGCTGGCCTTGAGCTCAAAGTTGTAGCCCAGGCTGGTCTTGAACTTGCACTGAACCTCCTGCCTCAGCCTCCCAAGTGCTGGGATTACAGGCGTGCTCCACCATGCCTGGCTGTGGGCACCTATTAATGTAATTTTTAAAGTGTATTTGGTATATTCTGGCAGTAAAATCTTTGAGTATTTACTACCCTGTGCCTACTTATACGAGTATATTTTATTTCATTATCATTCACTAGCTACTTGTGTGACTATTTTTTCATGACCTAAGAATTCCTTGAAGGCAAAGGATGTGCTTTATATATCCTGTTTCCCAATATATCAAAAGATATAGTAAAGTCCATAATTAGGAAGTTGTTCTGGCAAAGGAAAAACAGTAGGCAAGGGTGAGATTAATGGAATAGGGCCAGGGAGATAGCAAGGTAGAATAAGCACTTGCCTGACAAGCTCAGGGTCCTGAGTTCAATCCTTGGTACAAAAAAAAAGAAAAAAAAAAAACCACCAAACTTGTGGAATATGTTTTGAAAGAATAAACTTTGGAAGGGCTGGCCAAATAGCTCAACAGATTAAAGCACCTACAAACAGGCGCAGGGGCCGGGGGTTCGATTCCCGGCCTTGCTGTGTTGACCCCGCCTTTGGAGCATGCTGAGAGCAATTGAGACTGGGTATGATGGAATGTGCTTGTAATCCTAGCTCGTGGGAGGTTGTAAACAGATGGATCACTGTGAGCCGTCTAGTAGTGAGACCCTGAACACCCTGTAGACCCTTCCCTAAAATGCAAAAAAAAAAAAAAAAGTTTAGCCAAAATCAAGGAGTAGTAGGAGATGATCTTGAGTAGATATTTTAGGATCAGATCATTTAATGGTATGAATAGAAAGGACAGGTTCTTTTTTTTTTTTTTTTTTTTTTTTTTTTTTTTTTTTTTTTTTTTTTTTTTTTTTTTTTTTTTTTTTTTTTTTTTTTTTTGTATTGCAGGCACTTTAATCTGCTGAGCTATTTGGCCATCCCTCAGAGTTCTGTTATTTAAATGTTTTTCTTGGGTTTATTAGAGTATAATAGGCACATAAGAATTGTACTTTTTGAAGTCTACAATATGATGTTTTATTATTGTATACATTGTGAAATGGTTAGGCAAACTGATTTGTATATCACCACTATGTATGCTTAGAACGTGTGGAAAAGGAGCCCTTATACATTGTTGGTAGGAATATAAATTTTTCTATCTGATATGGAAAAGTGTATAGAGTTCCTCAGAAATCTAAAAGTAGAACTATCATAGGATCTAGTAATCTCACTCTTGGGTATATATCTAAAGGAAGTAAAGTCAGCATACAAAAGAGAAACCTGGATACCTGTTTATTTTGGTATTACTTGCAATAGTTAACATATGGTTATCAGTCTAGGTATCTATTAACAGATATATGGATAAAAAATATGGTTTATATACATGTTGGAATATTATTCAGTTATAAAGAATAAATTCCTGTCATTTAGAGGAAAATAGATCAAACTAGAGAACAACATATGAAACAAAACAAGCTAGAAAGATGAATATTACAAGTTTTTCTTCCTATGTGCATCAGAAAGAAAAAAAAAGACAACCAGAAAGTAGAAGAGGTAGTAGCAGGTATGGGAAAGGGTGCTGAAAAAATATAGTAAGGGAAAAGGGTAGGTGGACATAATCAATACACAATGTATGAGTGCATGGAAATACAGTGAAGCTCATAATTTATGCAATTAATGTGTGCAAAGTTATATTTTATAAAAATCTGTCTCAGAATTTTCTACTGAATTTTTTGAGACAAGGTAGTCTCACTAGGTTGGCCAGGCTAGTCTTAAGCCTCTGATATCCACTTATCTTCCTGCCTCAGCCTTGCAAGGAGCTATGACTGTAGGTACATTTCTCTGTCTCTTTTTTTATTGATAGTACATGTTTGTAGTACATAATCATTACAGCATGAGAAGTTGGTACATGTACACAACACACCCTAATTATTTTCTTACCTCTCCCGGCCCTTCTGATCCCCTTTCATTTGCAAAAGATATATCTGTTTCTTAATATCTACCTTTTGCTTTGTTCTTTATTTATGATTCGGGTTTCTCATGTAAGAACCATATAATATTTAAGCTTGTGTGTGAGATTTATTTCATACAATATTGTGGTTACAAAGTGCATCCATTTTCCTATAAATGTATCAGGTTTATCTTTATGAGAGAGTAGTACTCCACAATGTGCAAATACCACATTTTCTATATGTATTTATCTGATGATCAACCAACAGGCCACTTCCAAGATTTAGCTATTGTTAAATGAGTGGCTATAAATGTGGGTTTGCATGTGCCACTTATATCATGTCTTTAACTCTTTCAGGAATATACCTAGGAGGGGAAAGCCTGGGTTGAACAGAATTTTAGCTCTTTTCTTGAGAAATATTCATACTGATTTCTATAAAGATACACATTTCTACCAACAATGTAAGAGTTCCATTATCCTGACAGCCTCAGCAGCATTTATTGTTTGATTTCTTATGATGGCTATTCTTACTGGTGTAAGGTTGACTTTCAGTGTTGCTTTAATTTTCTAATGGGCAGATATGTTCAACTTTTTTTTCATGTGTTTATTGGCTATTTGTATCTCTTCTGAAAAGTGATTATTTCACTCATTTTTTTTTTATCAGATCATTTATTTCAGGGTGCCTAGTTCTTTTGAGTTTTTTTTTTTTTTTTAATCTTCTAAGTATTAATTCCCTTTTCCAAGAAATAGCTGTCAGTGTTTTTTTTTTTTTTTTTTTTTTTTTCTTGGTGGGACCAGGGTTCAAACTCATGACCTTGCACTTTCCAGGCAGGCACTTATACACAGGGCTATCTCCCCGGCCCCTGTCAGTGTTTTCATAGGTTGTCTCTTTATTCTGTTGGTTGGTCCCTTTGCTGGGTAGAAGCTTTTTAATACTTTTTTTAGTGTATTTATACAGGGTCTACAGGATCTCCAAGGTCTCACTATGTAGATTGGATTTGTAGTGATTCTCCTGTTTTCAGCTGTCCCAAGTGCTGTGATTACAGGCATGGGCCGCCATGCCCAGTCTGAAGTACCATCTCAGAGCACTTAGGGGGCAGGGCTGGCAGGGCACAATGGGGATTGAACCTTGGTGCTATGCTCAGCCTAAGCAGGTGATTTTTAGTCCACTGAAATATCTGACTGGCCCAGAAGATTTTAATTTGGTATTCCATTTATTAACTTTTGATGTTATTTCTTGTGCAGTTGAGATTCTGTTCAGAAAGTTCTTGCCTATGACTATGTCTTCAAGAGTTTTACCTATTTTATCATCCAACAGATTTTCTATTTGATCTTTGATCCATTTTGATTTTAGTTTAGTATACAGTGAGATATATAGGTTTAGATTCAATCTTCTGGATGTGGCTGGCTGATTTTCCCAGTAACATTTATTAAAGAGGCTATCTTTCCTCTTTTATGTTTTGAGCCCCTGTGTCAGAGATCATATTGATGAGTGTGCCTGAGGTTGTTTCTGTATCCTCTGTTTGATTCCATTAATCCACATCTCTGATTTTGTGTCAGTGCCTTGTGATATTTTTTGAGTAGTCAAGTTACCTCATCAAAACTATGCTTTAATTATATGGAATTAGACTGGTTGCTAGGGAATATGCCAGAATCTGTAGAAGTTACAGTTCCTTTTGCAAAACAGAAAACAAATTGTAGATACTGGGCAGTCAAGTTGGTCAGAATTACTCTAATCTTAGGTACTCAGGGGTTCATTTGAAATAATTCTTTTATTTTCAATGATAGCAACATTTTATTAAAGGTAGGAAAAGAAACAGGCTCTGCAGAGCAAATTTGGGCCAAGCAAAAGTAAGAAAGGAAGTATACTCTATAGTGCGAGTGTTGGCTAACCATACAAGACTACACAGTGCTCCATTTGACTTTAATTAATTCTACAGTTCAATATGATTATAACATGCTTGTCTGACCACTCATGAAAAGTATGTTCAGTGCAAATAACTGAATTCAATTATACTGGGAGGAGAAAACAATATATGGAATGATATGAGAATTTAAGACATAGCCAGTTTTTTTTTTTTTTTTTTTTAATGGCCAGCTCAGCCTGCCCTGGGGGTGGGGCTGGCATAGCATGTGGTGCTAGGGATCAAACCACAGTTCCTGCAGCTACCTAAGCTTTCCTAAATAGGTGCTTTAGACCACTGAGCCATCTAGATGGCCCCCACATAGCCAATTTTTTATGCTTTTGTTCAGCATGCTTTTTTGTCTCGACTCTGGTAATCTAAATAGGATGGAAACAGGAAGTATATTAGCAATAAGTTAATGATTATTTAATTATCAATATGTTGATAAATTCTTTTTTTTTTTTTTTTACTGGAAGGCTATTTTGTATTACGGCACTACTTTTAGAATTGCTTTAAAGATTTTCATACTATGTGAGTAGAGCTGAAGTGCTTCTGTTTGTCATTTAGATGTTTCTAAACAAGCCCACTATCTGTACTAATGTTCATTATTTATTGTTCCAAAATTTTATTTTCCATCAGACTCACTGAACTGCTATGCTTTATTATATACAGCAAGACTAAAAACTAGTTATGATAATTTGAGAATTTGTAGGTTACTTATCTATTTGCTGATTCTTTTTTACTATTTTTGAAACCTCAGAACAATAGTTTTATCATGTTGATACTGCTATAGTACTCTTGTCATTTTCAGTTCTATAGAATATTTTTACAGTATAGTATGTAATTATAGTGACACTGCTGAGAGTTTGTTGAACGAAAGGAAAAATTCAATTTCAAATGTTGATAGTGATGATAAATGATGTTTGTGGTTGAATTTTATTTTGAACTGGGAAACTGAATCTGCAGCTACTCTGAATGAAAGATTTATTTTTTGAGTATAAATTGATGTAGAACTATCTAATGAGAGAAAAACCAGCATGATAGCCTACTTCTGGGCTTGTTACAAATAAATATTTTATAGGAAAAGACATATCTTGAAGGAGCAATGAGATTTCCTCAAAGACTGATAGATTGAGAAACACGAAATTCTATTTTTTGTCTGTTGACAAACATTTTAACATGCTACACAACTGAGAGTAATATGAAGAATTTTGAATTAACAGTTAACATTCTTGAGATGATGATGGGAGTAGTATACATCTATAGTAACATATACATAAGTCATAGAGTATTTTTATTTTGTGAGGTGCTTTTTTTTTTTTTTTAACAGATTCTCATTATATGTCTCAGGCTGGCTTCAAATGACAGTCTTCTTGTCTTAGCCTCCAAGTTTTGGGATTATATGCGTGGCTATCATATAGTATGTTAGAAGGTAATGAGTGCTATAAAGAAAAAATATAGACCAAGGTAAAATAAGATTAAATCTGGACTACCAGTATTGAAAGTTCATAATTTAGAATTAAATATAATTATTAGGATAGAGCACCAGATTCAAGATGGCGGCCAGCAGGAGGCTGATGAAGGAGCTTGAAGAGATCCGCAAATGTGGAATGAAAAACTTCCGTAACATCCAGGTTGATGAAGCTAATTTATTGACTTGGCAAGGGCTTATTGTTCCTGACAACCCTCCATATGATAAGGGG
>PVJA010041555.1:0-17805 GCA_004027025.1 Myocastor coypus
TTTTTTTTTTTCTCAAACAGGGATCCATTGTGTGGCCCAGGCTGCCCTGGAACTCATGATCTTCCTGCCTCAGCCTCCTGTCATAAGCAACCACACTTGGCTGTAACTTGGCAGTCTTATTCTAGCATTTTTAATGTACTCTCTTGTATCTCCTTCCACTTTCCTTCTCCTCTCCCTCTTTTTCTATTTATGTGTAAATTTCTCTTAGTTTTCTCTGAACCAGCTTTGTTGTCCCACTGGTTCCTTTATGAATAAGTTACAGAAAACTACAACATATGCTCAGTAACAATTTATGTACATATAATGCCTTTCACATTTGAAGATGGTGTTCTGGCAAAAGTGACTGGCCTCCAAAAGCCCCTGCCTTCCAACAGTGGGCCTGGAGTTTCAGGATTTCTTGTCAGGTATAGAGGAACCAAGAACTGTTTCTCCTGTCCTATAGTGCCTGTCCCCAGAATGCCTGCCTTCAGGCTTGGCAGAGGGAGGAGGGTGGCTCAGGGCCTGCTCAGTCCTCTGTCCCCACCCCTGGGAGCAGATACACCATAGAGGCTGGAAGGGTGCATTGAAGCAGCTCAGCAGAGTTCTCCATAGGCTCACCTGAAGGGTGACATGAAGTAAGGGAGAAGGGAGGGAGGAGAGAGGGTTCTGTAATCCATGTGTGTGCAGAGGTCAGATGTGGGGATCAGGAGCTGAGGTAGGGACTGGGGAACTGGTGAGAAGGGGATCTGTAAAGAGACAAATGCACATATAGACATAGACAGGGAGCCCAAGGGACTGTGCTTCCCATGAAGGAAGAGAACCTGGGCCAGGATGGGGGAGGACAGGGTTCTGGGGCCTATAGGTAAGTATGGCATTCTGTTAAGGGGCCACGAATCTCTGCTGATCACTGAGAAGCATGCTTTACCCTCAAAGCCTGGTGAGCCTAGAGTGACCTCTCAGCAGCTACTCCTACCCTGGCCCAGCGGGGCTAGAATGGAGCTTAGAAAGATACTTTGCTGGCTAGGAAGAACCACAGGCTAAAGCAAGCAAGGCAAGGCCAAGCCCAGTCCTCTCATGGGGGACCACTTACACTGGTAAGTGAAAGGCCTACTCCCAGGTCCAGCAAGATAGCTCAGCGGACTAAAGTGCCTGCTTAGGCAAGCTAAGGGATTGAATTGCTGTGCCAGCCCTGCCCCCAGGGCACACTGCACCTGCCAGAGTCCAGGCATGGTGGCATGTGCCTGTAATCCCAGCACTGGGGAGGCTGAAGGCAGGAGGATCACCATGAGCCTGAGCTGTGTAGTAAGACCCTCAACAACCAAATACATTTTTTTTTTTTTTTTTGGCTTTTTGAGACAGGGTCTCGCTATGCAGTTGTGGCTGGCCTTGAGCTCACTTTTGTAGCCCAGGCTGGTCTCGAACTCACACCGATCCTCCTGCCTCAGCTTCCCGAGTGCTGGGATTACAGGCGTGAGCCACCACGCCTGGCCTACATACATTTTTAAAAGGCCAACTTCTAAGAAATCCCATTAGAAACACTAAAAGATTTATCATAAATATAAGCATAATTTGCAAATAAATGTTCTGGGTATGTAAAAAATTCCCAAAGTGAAGCAGGTCTGAGCATCAAGCACACAGCGAGGAACACTGCTGAGTGCGCCACTTGGCATCATCTTATTCACTAAACCTCTCAAAACCCTGTGGTGACACAGGTTTGCAATCATGCCCATTTTACAGAAGAGAAAACCAAAGTTAAGCAAGACTCATTTACTCACGTGGTAAAAGCCGAAGTTAGGGTATCAACTAGGGTCTTTATGAACTTTCAGTGCTGACAATGGTCATGAAAAGTGGCTCCTTGATGTGGGGTTCTTAGAGTCCAGCCCTACCCAACCACTAGGCTGATGCTGTGGACTGTGCAGAATGTTCTACTCCAGAAGCAGCCCTGAGAGGCATCCTGTATGGGGATCAGTAGAACTGTTTTAAGGGAGCTTGAGGTTGAAAATATCCTCCTAGTTTTCAGACTATGAAGGTTGGGACTCATGTGCACAGATGGAGATTTTTAGAATTAAAGAACAGTCAAATGAGATGGGTCAAGAGTTGGAAGTTATGAAAACTCTTGAAGGTGTGTGCTGTTCATTATTCTATTCTGCTATATGTTCAAGATTCTCTACACTAAAAAAATATAACAAAACCACACATAGTGCTTCATGCCTATAATCTCAGCACTCTGGGAGGCTGAGGTGAGTGGACTGCAAATCTGAACTCAGTTGGGTAACTTAGTGAGATCTTGTCCTAAAATAAATTCGAAAAAAGGCAAGAGACATAGCTTAATAGGAGGTCCTGAATTCAGTCCCCAGCATCACACACACACACACACCACAAAGACCAAATGAAGGCTGTGAACAGTGGTTATCCAGCTACTAATAAAGCATTTAAAGGATGGTGATTATGCATCACGACACACGTTTAGGATTTAAGTGAAAGGTAAGAGTTGCTCACCCGCACACCCACCTTACTACATCCTGAACTTAGTCTAGCCCTCCTAATCATCTTTATAAATGCATTTTACTCATCTTAGTAAAAATAGCTCAAGATGAAATGAAAATGAACCTTCCTTATCAATGGAAGATTCCCTACCAAAGAAACAAATGCTGGGTTGACTTTAGTATGACTCTTCAGGGTGACACCCAGAAAGGGCTTCTGACTATAGTGTTTTGTGCGAGAGACTCAAAATCATGAGGAAAATGCTGAGGTGACTAATGTGAATCCACTGCTAAACTTGGGGATCTCAGTGTGTGGAGAGCTGGGTGGGATGGAGAGACTTATTGCAAGGCAGCATCCAAGGACTGCACAGCGGGTTGGCGCCTTCTGTACTCTGGCATCTCCCAACTGCTGTGAGAACTGGCTGCTACCTTGTTAGCTTAGAATTACCCTCACCCAGGAGCACATCCTTCCTGCCCATAGCCCAACCAATGGCAGAATGATGTCACAGAGGACCAGTACTTGGGGCCATTCATACTCTGGATGGCCTCATGGAGCAAGCACACTAGACCTTACTAAGCTCCTTCTCCTGCCCTACTAGCCTCACTCCTTCTGTCCCAGGAGCTCTCCTCCAGTAACCTACTTTCACAGGAATCCCCATCCCAGGCTCTGCTTCTAGGAATCCCATCATAAGAAACCAGATCACACAGCTAAGGCTTTTCATTGGCTTTTTATCCCTGCCTTCGAGACACCGAGGGCTGCAATTACGTTCCTATTTCCAAAGACAAAGCTGTTAGTAACTGAAAGAGCTGGCCTGAGACCCCAAGTGGGTTTTCACCTAGAGGACTGCTAAGAGCTAGGAAGGAAGAACTAGCTTGCAATTGCTATCCAGCAGAGTGACAATCATAGCCACAGGCGACTATTAAACATTTGAAATGTGGCTGGTATGACCAAACAACTAAATCTTAAATCTTTCACTTTCATTCTATACATTTAAGTAAGCACACATGGCTCAGGGCTGCTATATTAAGTAGTACAGATCTTGAAAGAGGGAACACAATGAATAGATATACAAGTCTGGCTCGGTGTATATAAAAACAATGTATCCCGGGAAAGCAAGCAGATTGAGAGAATAAGGGTAGAGGAAAAACAAAACAAAAAACTGCACGTGTATCCATGCCCAAAGCTAGTGCTATAGCCTGAGACCAATGCCAGAATGGGGGCCATGTGCTAATTTTTATCCTAGAGAATTTGCCTTTGAGCTCCTGAGCCTCAGAAGAGACAGAACAGCTCCTGGGGCAGAACTGCTCTCCATTGTTTTCCTTGTCTGCTGAAGGATATGGATGATGGATCATTCACTCTTTCTTTCCCATATACTTCAAAAGGCTGACTAGGGCTGGGGAGACAGCTTGGCAGTGGCATAAGCTCCTGCTTAACAAGTGCAAGGTCCTAACTTTGGTACTGCATGTTGTGCTGGTCCCCAAAACCCCAGTGCACTATGCTGGCCATTGAAACTGGGTGTGGTGCTGCACACCTACAATCACACTGCGGGGGAGACTGAGATAGGAGGATCACTGAGTCCGAGCTATGTAATGATACTATATATATATATATATATATATATATATATATATATATATATATTTGGCTAGATACCTCTTATGTAGTCATAAGTGGCTGGGATGGGCCACGAGCAGGGAGAAGCAAGGCAAAGCCAAGGAATTCAACCCAACAGGAAAAAACCAACCAGAAAGACAGTGGCAATGTAGCAATGTAGGATTAACTTGCCAAATGTCATCTGTGGCAGTTGCTTGTTCCCAGTCATTCCTGGGAAAGAAGCAAGGATTCCTGTGCGTTGCATTTGATCTTGGGCTTTGGGTCTGATGGGAGTAGGAGGCAAAGGGGGGCAAAAGTTCTGCCAAGGAGCAGCAGCATGAATGACACTCTTGTCCACTGGTGCCTGAGGAGAGCTCAGAGGGCAACAGTGGGCCAGGGCATGGGGGTTAATCATGTGGGGCTTGGGCCCTGTGGATGATACAATGTCTATATGATGTACATTAATGACTGTGTCACTTGGAAGAGTCATTTTCTTCCTGGGAGAAATAGGAACCAGTGGGCCTAGGCTAGAAAGGGGAAAGGAGGTTGCTGAAAAGTTCAGGTTCCTGTGGCTTGGCTTGGGATGCATCTTAGTCTTGATCTGAGGTAGCAGTCAAGACACAGGGTCCCCAGGGCCATAGCCACTTGCCAGGCCTGGACCTGGCCTCCTCACCAAGATCCCCTACCAGGGTAGAGGTGGCTGCAGTGCAGATGGGCTAGGGGACTATAAATAGCCAGGGCGCATACATTAGCATGCCAATGCACCCGCACACCCCATCCTCTATGCTAATGGCCCACCATGCGCCTGAACACCTTCTGTTCCCCTGCATGCATTTGCATGCACAATTAGCATAATCTTGTATAATTAATGAACAGCGTCAATTTTAGCTCCTAAGTAATTTGATTAACATGTTGATAGGGCACTTACCAGGCTCTCCAAACCTCAGGGCTGGGCATGGGGTCTGAGAAGGGGAGAGGGGGTGGAGAGACTACTTAGGGGCCCCAGCTGCCCATGTCGAACGGTGGTGACTCCACTTTCCCGAAAGGGGGCCTGAGGGAAGGACAGGAAAGGTGGAGAGGCTGCCTCTGGGCACTCCCTGTGAAATGGGTGATGGTGGTTTACCTGAGCTGTTTTTGTGGATATGGTATGCTCAGAATACACACATATACAGCCCTTGAATGTCCCTCCACCCCAGCCTTGGGAGTCTACTGTGAATGTAAGGTGTTGGGCTCCACAGGTAGAAAGGAAGAGGAAAAGGACTGAGGAGGAGGATGAATAGACAGATGAAGCCAAAGGGGAAAGTGAGCTTGTGGGCAATGTGGGAAAATGAAGCAGTGGGGAAGACTGAAGAGAAGGGGTTGTGTGCTTCTCTGGTCTGGGAGGGTAGAGAGCTGATTGCCGAGGCCAGAGACCTTGGTACCTTCTACTAAAGAGTTATGGGAGATGTAGGCAGGCTGTGTGGCAAGACCTGGCCTCTTCTGTAATACATCGAGTGACCAAGGGCAGACAGAATAACCACAAGGCTGAGTGAGTATGGCCCTTTCCTATTCAAAGAAACTTCTGTTCCCCTCTGATATCTGAGGGGATACCCAAGGCTGAAACTTTTCTCTCGTCTCTGATTGCAGTTAGTTAGGAAGTTCTTCCTTGCCTTTGACTGAAGCACTTTTTGTTGCTGTCTAGGCCTAGGTGCACCAAGCCACCGAGGTGATCTCTAGCGGCCAGAGGACAAGAAAAGATACTTTGGTAGACACTGCCCTGGCACAGGCACCACACAAGCCTACCATCTTTAACTGCACACATCTCTCCTGCATAGCACTCCATTGCTGCCTTCCCAACATCTCTCACATGAGTTATCAGACAGCTTCATTTTACAGACTGAAGTTGAGTAGAGACTAAATTTGTCCCAAGTTTGGCTTCAACTCTTTAAGAGAGAATTTGTCACTCACAGTTTGGACAGATCATTAAGCCACCCAGACCTCCTCATACCTGTCTTTCTTTTCCTCTTCTAGCTTTCTCTGGAGGCCAAGCCTGCAGCTCCACCCCTGGCTTTGCATGGGGTCACTCTGTACCCTGGCTTCAGTTGCACAGCAGTCTTCACATAGTTCTTGCACTAATAAGGCTTTCTGTCCTTGTAATTGGCCTCTTTACAATCTGACTCCCAGGACAAGTGGGGAAATCTTTCTCAAACCCCCACTGTTTCTCCCTCCCTCAGATGCAATGAGCTTGGGAGGGGTGGCAAGGAAAGGAAGTGCGGCCCATTCAGACGGAAGGGAGGGAGACCGATGGGGACCTTTGTCTTAAATCGGCACTGACTCAGCAGGGAGGTCTGGAACCTCAGCAGATTGCCAGGGTGGGTCCTGGACAGAAGCCTGTGCTAGCAGCACAAGTGTAGGAGCAGAGTCTCTGCTGGATGGGGCAGAAGGAGATGGACACTCCAGTGTTTGCTTTGGGGCTATGGGAAGTCTGTTCACTGACCACTGTATTAGGAAGATGGCTGGTTCTTTTGCAGCTACCATATTTCCTCTTCATGAAACTGCATTGTCAGGCTGTGTCTGACCTACAGATTGAGATCTAAGTTTGTCTCTAATGGGGTAGACTAGAGCTGACCTCTGCCAGATGTCTCTGTGTGACCTGTTTCAACAGTGTCACTAGAAACACTCATGGTGCAGCAGGCATTTAGCACATGCTAGGGAGTGTCAGAGCCCAGCTCCTGCCCTGAGGGCCAGGGGAAGGAGGCTATGGGTCCTCCACAAGGGAGCCTGCCAACCCCACCCTCATCCCAGGTCATCCTGGCCAATCAGGCAAATATTTAAAGTCCTAGAGCCATGATATCCAATAAGGTAGTGAGATGTGGAATTTAAATCTAAGTTAATTATAATAAAATGCAATAAAAACTCAGTTTCTGGGGGCTGGGGAGATAGCTCAGGGGCACAAGTGCCTGCCTGGCAAGTGCAAGGTCCTGAGTTTGTTCCCTGGTTCCACACACACAAAAAAAAGTGATCAGTTTCTCAGTCACAGAAGCTACATTTTGAGTGCTGCATAACCACTAGTTATCATATTAGTCAGTGCACAATATGTGCAATCTCAGCTGATCTGTCTTCGAGTTCACTCACCTTTTTTATAATTGAGACTTTTACATATTTATGTTTTATTTCAACATTGCCATAAGCTTTCAGAGAGCAGGAATCTTTGTTTAATCTTTCATTTTCTCCAAACATTTATCCTAGTATCTGTCCCATGACAGGTTTTTAACTGATTTGTGATGGAATTAAAGGATCAAAAATTACTGTGAAGGATAAATGTCACACTGATGACCTGTCACAGTAATTGACAGGTCTGTAAAATCCTGTACTCAGGTTAAAAATGTCAATAAGAGCCAGGACTTCTACAATTGCAGAATAAGAACCCCTGAATATCCCTTTATAATCCAACAAGAACACTGGCAAAAATGGCCCAAATCAACTTTTCAGAACTCTGAAAATTTACAAGTGCTTGCAACAACCCAATGAGCATTTATTAAAGAAAAATGGCTGAATTTTACAAGATCAGAAAATGTGATGGTACTCAACTTGCTCTTTTTCCACCCCCTGTTCCCAGTCATGGTGAAAACCACCTGCCCTGTAACCACGGTACTTGTAAAAACTAGCAGCCAGAAACCACTGGAAGGAGCAGTGGGCTGGGAGCTTTGAACAAGCTGTGTTCCCAGTGAAGCGTCACCCTGGGCTCTCCGACAGCTCAATCCTCAGCACTTCTATTTACCTGACTCAGCTTGCTCAATGGGAAAAGCCACATCCTTAGGCTAAAAACAACCGGCAGCAGTTGCTTAATACTGCTACTGCCTTAGGAAGGAACACTGGTTGGTGCAAATTAATGTGGCCAGGGATGGGGAGACAGCTCAGTGGCTTACATGCCTGCCTGGCAAGCACAGGTCCTGAGTTCAATTCCTTGGTGCCAAAACAACAAAAACCAAATTAATGTGATCAAAAGTTTAAAAAATAAAAAAAGAAACGGGAGATGTTTCCAGGAGACTCCAAAAATGGCTGAAATATTTATGGTGCTCTAGAAGGCTTTCTAGAGGGAAGGGTACAGGCCCAGGAAAGCCCTGGAAAGGCCCTATTCTTGCCTCTGTCTTTCTGCCCAAGCAGGAAGTGAAGTTCAAGGCAGAGTCATCAGCTGCTGGAGCAGACAGGAGAGCACACAGTAGAACATTGAAGGCTTATGGACTTGAGGAATTTAATGCCTTTCAGCCAGGAGCTGACCACTAAGTGAACAGAAGAAATGTCAGTGATCATATAAGGTGGGATATAGGAAGCTATACAAACCTTTTTCTTTTCTTTTCTTTTTTTTTTTTTGCAGGACTGGGGTTTGAACTCACGACCTTGCACTTGCCAGGTAGGCACTTGTGCCATGGAGCTATCTTCCCAGCCCCAAGAAGCTATACAATTAACTGTTTTCATCATATATCTTTCGTCATTCTTTTATTTTCAACCACTTTACATCTTTGGATGTAAAGTGTATCTCACACAGATAGCAAATAGTTGGACCATGCTGTATTTTTATAAAAGTCCATTCTGTTTACTCTGCCTTTTAATTGGAATATTTCATCTACTTATATTTAATGTAAATATAATTCTGTTTATAGCATGAAGGTTCATAGCAACATTATCTACGAAAGCCAAAAGTAAAAACCCAGATGGCCATTAACTGATAAATGGATAAGTAAAAAAGTGGCATATCTTTACAATGGAAAAGTATTTGTCAACAAAACACTATAATATGTATAGTACTATAGGTTTATAAACCTTTACATTAAGTAAAGGAAGTTAGGGCCAGCCAAATAAATAGCTCAGCAGATTAAAGTGCCTACCTAGGTAGACACAGCAGCCAGGGTTTCATCCCTGGCCTTCCATGCTGGCCCCACCCCTGGGGTGCACTAAAATGGTGACAGAGACTGAGCGGGATGGTGCACCTGTAATCCCAGCACTTGGGAAGCTGAAAACAAGCAGATCACTACAAGTCTGATCTATGTAGTGAGACCCTGAAGACCCTTACAAAAAAAAAAAAAGACCAAATGCTGTACAATTCCATTCATATGAAGTGCCCAGGATTAGCAAATCCAAGAAACAGAAAGTAGATTATTTTCTGAGGCACTGAGCCAGAGGGGAAATGAGGAGTGACTGTCATTGTGTATGAAGTTTCTTTTGGGATAAGGAAAATATTCTAATATCATATAGTGCTCCTGGCTGTATAACTTCATGATATCTGGTAACCACCTAACTGAACCCTTAAAAAGAGTGACTATTGTTATAGGTATTTTGAAATAAAGAAAATGGTCTAATGGGGGAGGAAAACAAAAGAGAGGGGAAGGAGAAAGAAAAGTAAAAAAAAAATGAGAAAATAAAAAATGAAGAAGCAAAGCATTTTGTAAATGGGGACAGAAGAAAGGGTTGAAGGAAGGGGAGGAGAATGGGAAAAATAAAACAAGTTATAGCCTATATAGGTACAAATTCTCTATGATGAATGTGATCATTATGTACACCTAAAATGTACCAATAAAATATGACAGGAAAAATAAAATTAAAAAGAATTTTAAAAAGTACGAATACAGCGGGTGAGATGGTTCAGCAGTCTAAAGCCCCTGCTTAGGCAACCACAGAGACCCTGGCACCACATGCTATACCAGTCCCACCCCCAAGGGCAGGCTGAGCTGGCCAAAAAAAAAAAAAAAAAGTGTGGATACTGTACTTTTAAAAACAATTATCTCTGAAAAACCTATTGTTTCCACTCTGGTGTGGAAGCACATGTCAGTAGTACCAGCTACTCAAGAGGCTGAGGAGGAAAGATTACTTAAGCCCAGGAGTTTGAGATCAGCCTGGGCAAAAGAGTGAAACTGTAAAAATAAATAAATTTAAAAAAAAAAAAAGGCCATGATAGTACAGGAAGTATTCCTAGGCTAAAATTAGCAAGAAAATGAAATGCAATTCTGTTTTGAAGCCCTGTAGGTGAAAGTTAAAGTACTCTGGTTTGACTATCATTTACATCTTCAGAAACATAAGGACCTCCAAGTCACAGGTAAACGGGAGGCCTGGTTTCCCATTAAGGAAAGGTCTACAGGGTCTCACTATTAGATCGGACTCAGAGTGATCCCCCTGCTTATAGTCTCTCACGAGCTGGTATTATAGGTGGGTGCCACCACACCCAGTCTCAATTGCTGTCTCAGTGTGCTCTGAGGGCGGGTCCAGAACTCAGGCCTGGAGATCAAACAATCAGGCCCCTGTGCCTGCTTTCTTTTTTTTTTTTTTTGCTTTCTTTCTTTTAATTTTTAAAATATTTATTCTTTTTTTCATGATTTAATATTTTTATTGTTTAAATTTAACAATAGTTATATTACATATTTTCATCATCAGATCAGTTTAGATTAATAGATATAGGTATATAAAATTGATCAAACAATTAAACATTAACACTTTCAATAAACATGACTTTTTTTTTTTTTCTTTTCCCCTTTCTTTTTTTAAAAGTTGACACATTGCATATTGTCCTCACAATAGTTCTGCAGAGCACAGTGTGTGGGCATGACCCACCTCCCTATTGATGTTACTAAAAAGAAAAAAAAAAAGAAAAAAGGAAAAAAGAAAATTCTTTCTCTTTGGACTAAGAGGAAGCAGATGCATACACAGTCAAATGTTCTGCAATTGCAGTGGGCCAACAGTGAAGCTTGTAATGTTGGAGACTATTGATCTAAGCCTCCTAAAGTTCATCTCACCAATCTAGCTCTGCGTTTCATTCATTGTAATAACCCCCCCCCCCACCCCCCCGTGCCTGCTTTCAAGTGCTTTAATCCACTGAGCTGTTTGGCCGGCCCTCCTTCCTTTCTTTTAATGACAGAATTCTGAGTTTTAGCTGGGTTAAGGGAGGCCCACTAACAGACTACATTTCCCAGCCTCTCTTGCAGCGAGTGAAACATGTGACTCAGTTTGGGCCAATAGCATGAACAGAAGTGAGATAAGGCAGTTGCCAGTTTGCTCTCCATAAGGATTCTGTTTGCCCATTTCTTCTTTGGTGTCTCTGAATGTGCTTGGGTTATGCAGATGAAAGTATTACCTTAGACAAGACAGCTTGGTCCCGGATTTCATGGAGAAGAACTACTCTAGACTATCTATGGACTGTTTTATGACAGACAATCAAACCAACATTTGGGGAGTCTTTGATATACTAGACTATCTTAACTCAGGTAGTATGTGACAGGAAGTATTGTCAACTTGATTGCTAATGGGATCTTCCTGGGGGATTGGTGGAGTACCCTTCTGCAAGCATCTGGGTAGATCATGGAGGTTCTGCTGGGCACTTTGGCACTATTCTCTTGTTTTATCTCCTGGCCACTATGAACTAAGCAACTTTGCTCCATTACTTTTCCCACCATGATGCTACTGCTAGAGAACTAGCAAAACATGGACTGAACTCTCTAAATCATGGGCCAAATTAAACTTCTCTTCCTTTAAGTTTAGGTATCAAGTATTGTGTTGCAGTGGTGGCAAAGCTAATACACATTGCATGGAACTGATAGAGGAGGCTGATATGTGGGAAAGAAAATGGACTGTAAAGTTGGAGCACTGACAGATGGGATGCTACATTAGAAGTTCAATGGTGGAAGAAAGAGAAAGCTTTCTACATCACAGCTGTCATCCAGCTGCCAAGCTTGTGTGTCCCGTTTTCACAAAGGGTTAACAACCAGCTTTGGCTTCCTTATAGGGAAGAGTGTTTTGTGTGTGTCAAGGAATTTCACAGACCACAGAGCTTGTCTCAGATGATCTACTGGCTTGCAGATTACTTGGGGATATCACTGTACATCACTCAAACCCCTTCACTAGGTAGGGGCTTGAAATGTGACCCCCACAATGGTGTGTGTCCATGACCCAAAACATGTGAATATGGCTCTATCTGGAAAAAGGATACTGGCAGGTGTCTGAAGTTGAGGATCTTGAGATGAAGTCATCCTGATTTATCTTAGTGGGCCCGGAGTTCAATAAGTATCCTTATGACAACAAATGGAGCAGAGAACAGACAGCAGAAGGGAGGAGACACTGTGAAAGCCAAGACACAGATTGGAGTGAGGCACCCACAGAAGCTGCAGGAAGGGGAAGGAAGTCTCCCCTAGAGCTCCCAGGTGAAACCTGCCAACACCTTGGTTTTAGTCTTATGGCCTCCAGAGAGCCTCTGTGAGAGCACATTTCTCTTTTCAGTGACCAAATCTGTGGTAATTGGAATAGCAGCCCTACAAAACACAGACTGTGTTGGTGTGTTCATCAGCCAGCTGCCAGTTGCCTTAAGCAGGTAAGGAGCCATCTCCCCTAAAACTCCTGCTACCAATGCCCCCACAAAGCTGGCTTGCATGCTCCAGCTTGCCTAGCCTCACAGGAGCACAAAGCCTACCTCCTTGCTATAGAGAGGATCAACACTCTTGCAGGGTGCAGGCTGGTGTAAGCGTCAGTTCACCCTGAATCCTTGCTTACTTCCTCCCCTGCCTGTTCCCCTTCCCTTACCCATCTCCTCCTGAAGATACTCCCTCAAGAATCTCTGTTGCAGGCTCGGGAGGACTGCTTATTTAGGAATAGTGAAAGCCATTGCTTACATTTGTGCAGCAGCATGTGAAATGGATTCTTTCTGTCTGAGGTTCAGCTAAGGCCTCAAAGTTAGGTATGACAGGGTAGCTGCTAGTGGGCCTATGCAACCTGGTAACTGATTGCAAAATGAGTGTGTGACCTTGAGCTCTCATCTGACTTTACAGTGAAAAGTAGAATCTACACTGAATGGGGCTGCTGCTGCTCCCCATCTCAGTGCTGATGAGGTGGGGGTGCTTCTATCCCATCCCAACTTGTGGGGGTATTTCAAAAGAACAGCTTGGAAATGGTGACAACAGTCCCTCACGATGTGAAGAGCAGGAAACTGATACTGAACTCTGTCAAGTTCAACAGTAGGAGGCTGGAGAATAACGTGCTCATCCCAGGCAGCTGGGTAGGCCAGTGCTGGAGCTTAGTAGGGCAGTAGCACACCTAATTTCTTCAGGCGGATGTGGGCACTCTGAGGCTGGCTGGCTATGAACTGTAACAAACTATCACATTCAAAGAAGGGAGAAAAACAGTGTGGGCAAGGGAGGAAAAACTATAAAATAAGAATTCTTTTTTTATGTATTTAGTATGGGGTGTACATGGTCTTACTACATAGATCAGACTTGTAGGGAGCCTCCTGTTTTTAGCCTCCCAAATGCTGGAATTATAGGTGACTGCCATCATGCCCAGTCTCAAAAGAACTCTTAACATGTGCATATGTGATAGTCCCCTAAACAGATTCTCATGATAATGTTTTTATAGAAAATAATACACACAGAATTAGAGGTTTTTGGTTTTTTTTTTTTGAGACAGGGTCTTGCTATGTAGTACAGGCTGGCCTTGAACTTGCTTATATAGCCCCAGGGAGCCTTGAACTCAAAGCAACTCTCCTGCTTCATCCTTCAAATATATTTTAAATTGTGATAGTTACATAATATTTCATTAATTCATTATAAACCTAGCAGTAGTTCTAACAACCACAGAAACTTTGAAGTAGCATCAAGTATATTGCTATATCAGAATATCTACAACAGCTTACAATGAGATAAACATTAACCGACAAATTACATCCAATACAGGGGGCTGGGGAGATAGCTCCATGGCCTAAGTGCCTGCCTGGCAAGTACAATCATGAATTTGAACCCCGGTCCCAAAAAAAAAAAAAAAAAAAAAAAAAAATTACATCCAATACAAATACTCTTCTGTCTGATGCTAGTCCTGCCACTGAGGGAAATGTTAAAGGTTAACTAAGGGCCCGGCAGGATGGCTCAGTCGAGGAAAGCTTAGGCGGCTGCAGGGACCGCGGTTTGATCCCTGGCACCACATGCTGCGCCAGCCCTGCCCTCGGGGCAGGCTGAGCCGGCCAGAAAAATAAGTAAATATACAAACAAAAAAAGTTCTGAAACAAGAAAAAAAAAAAGGTTAACTAAAAGTTTCCGAAACTAGCAGTTAGGTAAAATAATTATGGAATGTTTTTGATCCAAATTGACTCAGAGGGGTCCGGCAGGATGGCTCAGTGGTCTACAGCACCTGCTTAGGAAAGCTTGGGCGGCTGCAGGGTTCGATCCCAGCACCACATGCTGCGCCAGCCCTGCTCTCAGGGCAGGCTGAGGCAGCCATAAAAATAAATAAACAAACAAGCAAAAGTTCTGAAACAAGAAAAAATAATTGACTCAGAATTCTATCTATAGACCTACAGGAATTCTTGTAGACTTCAGGTTAGGAATTCCTGCTACAGATGAAGAACTGGCTATAGAAGTTATAGGTCCCTGGGTTGAGGGTGTAGATCTCAGAGATTTCCAAAGACCTCACCCAGGGAGAAAGCCAAAGTCATTCATCATATGCAGAGGTATGAAGAGTAGTCACATACATCTCACTCTGGTGTCACAGAACACTTGTGTTGCCCCAAACCTCTCCCCTTTCCTGCTACTTCAAGCATAGTGATGACTCTACACTACATGTAATATGTGGGGGTGAAAGTATGAGGAAAAACCAAGATCCTTCTACCAATTCCTCCTCACCACTAAACCCAAGGCAGAACCAAGCCAGCGAGGGACAGGGGCTGCTTTAGAATTCAGCTGCAGAATTCCGTCTTAGATCTTTTGCATATTTTATTATCTGAATGTTCCCAGAGGGTTTTTTATTTCATGAGAATGATGAGAAAAAACTGAGGAACTAGTCCATGACTGCACACAAGGATGAAAAGAAGGAATCAAGAACGGGTCTGCAGAGCACTTGTTAGAAACAGTCAGGCTGCCTTTGTTTGTACCCATCCTTTGCAGCTTATGCAATTCACAAGTTACATTTACAAAGCACTTTGAAGATGAGGTATTGTAAAGATTTCATTTCTTCCTAGATTCATGTGAATTAAATATGATCTCTTTTTTCCTTTTTTTTGTAGTACCAGGGATTGAACCCGACACACTGGTAGATGTTTTCTCTACTGAGCTATCTCCCCAGCCCTGAATTAAATATGACTTCAACAAAAATAATAAAATCAACAGTGGGAGAAAATATTTGCAGATCATATATCTGGTTAATAAAAGAAAGAAACAAACTACAACTAACTAATGACCAAATAACTTGATTTTCAAAATGGGTAAAGAACTTCAAAGGACACTTCTTTAGAGATGATGTACAGATGGCCAAGAACAACATGAAAATGTGCTCAATGTCATTAAAGAATTGCAAGTAAGAACTACAACCAGAAGACACCTCACACATTTTAGAATGACTATCTTCACATGATTCAGGAATCCCACTTCTAGAAAAATATCCAACATAACTAAAAGCAAGTTTCAAAGAGATATCTGCACAAACAATACATGGCCCACTCAAAAAGATGAGTAATAAAAAAAATAGACACTTTTAAGAAGTATAAATGGACCAATAAATGCATGAAACAATGTTCAACATTGCTGGCCATTAGAAAACGCAAATTAAAACTCCTTGAGATACCATCTTGCCCCAGAAAGAATAGCTGCAGTAAAAAAAAAAAAAAAAAAAAATTTGGTAACAACAAATACTGGTTAGGATGTAGAGATAGAGAAAAGGAACTCTTCTTAATTGTTTATGGGAATGTAAACTGGAACAACCCATGCGGGAATCATTGTGGAGATTCCTCGAAAAACAAAAACTAGAAATTCCACCTGTTTCTGTTATCCTCAAAGAGTTTACATCATTATATTGCACTGATATATACATACCCATGTTTAAAGTAGCACAATGTACAATAATTAGATCTTATGGGCCCGGCAGGATGGCTCAGTGGTCTAAAGCGCCTGCAGGCAGCTGCAGGGACCTCAGTTCGATCCCCGGCACCACATGCTGTGCCAGCCCTGCCCTCAGGGCAGGCTGAGCCAGCCATACAAACAAATAAACAAACAAACAAAGTTCTGAAACAAGGAAAAATAAAATAAAAAATTAAAAAAAAATTAGATCTTAAAGAAGCATGTTGTTATGGCTTATGTCTAGTTGTCCCCCCAAAGCCTCATGGAGTCACTGGGCAGGGACTTCTAGAGTTTGAGACTTGATCCATGATCCTTGGGATTATAGGTTTTAGTACTGATGGGATTACGGGTGGAAGTACTTCTGGGATTATGGGTGTAGCTTAGGGCGGGAGCTAAGGCGGAGAGCCTGAATGTAATATAAAGAGAGACAGAGAGACAGACTGTAGCTCTAGCTGTTGCTGTTGCTCTGCTGCCATGTTGTTTGGCTACCTCTGCCGCCATTTTGTTGCTGTTCCGCCACCATGAACTGGATGCTCTCCGCCCTGCTCCACTCAGCCTTGGGCCAGCCGAATATGGACTGAAACCTCTACGAACTGTGAGCTAAATAAACCTTTCCTTCCTTCATTTTGAGTGTTGGGTATTTATCCCAGCAACGAGCAAAAAGTAACTAATACACATGTATTTCCATCCACAGATGAATAGATAAGGAAAACAGTATGTTTATACACATTTTGGCCATAAAGAAAGACAAACTTGAGGCGTTATAAGTGAATAGGTGTACCTTAAGAACATAGTGTTATGCTGAGCTGTAAAAGGCTTAAATCAACAGCTTCCATCATTGCCAGTTTTGCCAATAACCCACTGTGATTATGGAACATTGGATTATGTATACAACTACTTTCTCTTAGTTCAATGAGAAGAAACTTTTTATACCAATAACGATTAGAAAAATTACCATGCCTACACCTTATGCTCTGTTTAACTACTAGGAGGATAACAATATGCATTGTATCAAATACTGGAAATGTACTACTAACATGTTTTGAAACTATCACATTGTTATTTCTTATTAAATGCAATAAAAAAAGAACACAGTGTTGAGTGAAATAAGTCAGACACACGAGCTGAAATATTATATGGGCTGGGGAGATAGCTCCATGGCACAAGTGCCTTCCTGACAAGTGCAAGGTCGTGAGTTTGAAGCCCAGTTACGCACACACACAAATTTAAATATTACATGGCTTCTCTTATATGACAAACTCATTATATACATATATATGTAGGGAGGTCAAATAATTCCACAAACTGCCTATATCATTGTTTCAAAAATTATCTTCATTTATATGCTAATCTGTTTCATTTATACTACTAGTTTCTCTTAGTTCATTGAAAAGAAAGTTTTGTGCTATTATGTTTCTTTGTGAGAGAATCTTTTTTGTCTATGTCTTGTATTCTGAGTAATTACTTTGAAGATAATGATATACAATGTATTAACATTGTTATTTTCTTACTGTTTTGCTATCAAGTTTTGTGGGTTTTTTCATGCAATAAAAAAGAAAATTAATGCTTGGAAAAAGATATTTGAGACAAACATTAGCAAAAGTAAGTCAAGACAATCTATAAATAATATCAGATAAAACAGTAGAAATAAATACAGACAAAATTCAAACCAGGAGAAACTGACCAGGTTTTAAAAAGCTAGTCCACTCTTAATAAAAGTCAATAATACATATGTATTAAAAAATAAATGGAATATGGTTATAAGCCAAAAATTCACATGGGAGAGTATTCCTCATAGTTCAGTTTTCAATAGGTCAAGCAGATAATGAGTAATGATTCATATGTAAACAAATCTCTTCACATTTACAACAATTAAGTTAGAAGTTAGTAACAAAAAAAAAAAAAAAAA
>PVJA010041556.1:0-17813 GCA_004027025.1 Myocastor coypus
TTAACTTGGTCTTAACAGTCCAGCAGAAAAGTATAACCATGAGGTACAAAAAGCAATGCCATATTAATATGCTGAACTGTAAAAGGCTCAAGTCAACAACTTCAGGCAATTGCCAGTTCTGCTGATGACTCACTACTGTTATGGACTATTGGACTATATTGGGCTATTTGGATGAATTCAAGGACCTACAGTATTTGAACTGGCATCAAGTATGAAAAGGTCCTCTAAAGACTTCTCCAAATATAGCTTCTCTAACAGCAACAGAACACCCAACTTTGACAAAACAAAACAAAAAAGGGGGATATAAATAAAGGACCATTTTGCAGTGAAGAATATATATGTATAAACCAAATAGTTAGAATAGATATACAGCTACTTTCTCTTAGTTCAGTGAGAAGGAAAGTTTATATTAATATTGTTTAGACAAGATATCATGTCTGCATCTTATACTCTGAATAACCACTATGAAGACAACATGCTATGTATTAATTATTTTAACTGACTTATCAACCTGGTTTGAAACTGTTCCATTGCTATTTTATTTTCTTATTAAAATGAATAAAAAATTTAAATAAGGAATGATTATTTTCAAAATAACAAATGCTGGCTGTTATATAAAAGAAACTCTAACAACTGATAGTGGAAATGTAAATTAATACAATGACTGGAGAACAAAATGAAGGTTCCTCAAAAAACTAAAGTGCACACAACGTATAAATTCATTTAAGTGTATGAATTGCTATTTGGTTGTTTTGAAATAGAGTCTCACTGTGCAGGTTAGGCTGGTCGTGAACTCACCCAGGCTGGCTTCAAATTCATTACCCTCCTCCTGCCTTAGCCTCTCAAGTACTGGGATTGCAGGAGTGTACTATCACTCTCAACTGGATTATTTTACTTTCTACACTAATACATCCTTCATTCCTGGAATTATACCTTTAATATCAATCTATACTTGATATATATGTTAATTCACAAATCCTCACAAGAATATTATTCATGTATTTTAAAAAATCAAATATAACCACCAATCACACAAAAGGTCAAAATAGTCTGTGTGTAGAACTCCTATGTTCTGGCTTATAGGTAGCTCAGACAAAACTCCTGCTGATATGTCTACAGCCCTACAATGCCTTCTACCTTAATCTGAATGTTTATTTTTTAAACAACTGTTCCAGATAGCCCTAGGAACCTCTGCGAAAACTTAGTTTACTCTTGTTAGAAGCTAGAAAGTAATGGAGTTCCATTATTTTTCATCAGGGAAGGACAGCAATAAAGGAAGTCACAGCAGAAATTATGTTTATTAAATTCCAGAAGCCTCCTTCAATTCTGTCTTTTAAAAAATGTAATCTTAAGAATGTAGATGGGTCTTGAAGACACATGTATAAGCAGAGGCATTAAGAAAACCCAGATTGCATGGGAAATACTACAAAGAATCAACAACTGGATCTTATCTTATTAAAAAAGCTTTTGCACAGAAAAAAAAATCAGCAGAATGAAAAGATAACCTACAAAGCAGGCAAAAAACTTTTAACACCAGTTGCTCCTCAAAGGACTAATCTATAGGACATATAAAAATTGAAAAATATCAGCTCTCCTAATTCAAAGACTGAATTTAAAAATGGACATCTGAAATGAATGTACACTTCTCAAATGAAGAAGTACAAATAGCAAATAAATATATAAAAAGTTCAACATCACTGATCCTTCAATAGATGCAGATGTTGGCAACACTGAGATTCCACCTGATTCTAGGAAAAAAAATGGCTGTTGTAAACAAAACTGACTAATAAATGTTGGAGGGGCCATGAGGAAAGGGAACCCTTCTCCACTGTTGGTACAAGTGTAGCCTGGTGGAACTACTATGGAAATCAATGTGGAGATTCCTCAATATACCAGGTATCTTCTCAAAAGAATTAAAAGCATACCACAGTGATTTATAAGTATCCAAATTTACAGCAGCAGAGTTTGTGATAGCTAAATCTTAGAAATAACCCAAATACTCATCAACTGATAAACAGATTTAAAAAAAGATGCAGGTTTTGTTTGTTTTTGTCTTTTTGAGACAGGATCTCACTGTGCAGTTCAGGCTGGCTTTGAGTTCATTTTCTAATAAGCTGGTCTCAAACTTGCAATAATCTTCCTGCCTCCCAAGTGCTGGGATTACAGACATGCACCACAACATATATACAACAGTAAGTAGCATTAAGCAAGGAGAGATTTTAAAACAGTGAAAATTAGGCCTGGCTATGTAGTTTCAGTGGTGGAGCAAGGCTTTGATTTCCATCCCCACCAAAAATCCAAAGAAATAAAGAAATTAATAACAATTGATGCTGGGTGTGGTGGCACAAGGCTGTAATCCCAGCACTCAGGTGGCTGTGACAGGAGGATCATTGTGAGTTCAGGGATCAGCCTGGGCTACAAAGTGAGATCTTGTCTCAAAAAGATAAAAAACAAGCAACAAAAAATTCATAATAGCTATCAAAAGAAAAAAAAACTGCTATGCTCTAATGGGGGAAATATGGCATCACCCGGTAGATAAGATTATATTTATAAAAAGTACTTATAAGGTCTATATTGATACATGACCTACATATAAAGGTCTACTATGTGAAAAAAAAAATCAAAAGTAAAATAACATGAATGTGTTATTTTGTTTTTGCAGTGCTAAATATTGAACCCAGAGCCTCACACATGCCAGGTAAGTGCTCTACCACTGAGCTGCACTCCCAGGGCCTGACTTTGAAATTTAAAAAGCAGTGGTACACCTGAAAATGGTAGGTATCAAGAGATTAATTTAGAAAAAAAGAAAATAGGACTTAATAGTTATTATTTAGGTGTCCTGCTCTGTATTTTACTAAAGTCCATAGCTGTCAATGTTTGAGAGAGACATGAGAATGAGAAGACTCTCAGTCTTACATAACAGTAAAAAGTGTGTATGTGCACATACATGTGCATGCACACGCATGTGTGTGTGTGTGTGTGTGTGTGTGTGTGTAGAGGTGCATAAAGACAGCAAGAGGAAAAGAAAGGCACATACTAGGGGAAGAAAACAAAAACCATAGTGGGGGAAATCTTACACAAAATTTTGAAGTTGCAGGTGTACTATACAAATCATTACATGTTCCCTTCGATGCACCTTCAAATGTTTTGGGAAATGGACACAAGAAATGAATTTGCATTAAATGAAAGCAAAAAGATATGGGACTAGTGGGAGTGTTGCCTTTTTACCCCCAAAGCTTCCTCACATTAATTTACAAACAGAATTTGGCTACTAAAAGAGATGCCCAACTATGCATGGCTCTTATTCTTTTATCATGTTCAGGAGATCACATACATAACACATTTTTCATGTATGCATTTTATTTGAATGACTTTCAACACCAAGATATGTGATTAGTCTTCTCACAGTCACTTTAACATAGTCAAACCAGCACTTACATTACCTCGCCATAGCAGTTGGTACACACCAAATAATACTTTGGTAAAGTGTAAGTTAAAATTGTTAAATACACCAGAGCCCTTCAGTAGAAATTAATTTGATGCCTACCAGGCTGTTAAGTTCTCTCATGGCAGGTGTGTTACTGTTAGAGATGGAATCCCACCACCCAGGAACGGGTAGCTTCAACCATCTACCAATCAGTAGGAGCCCCCAGGTGGTCAGCAGGCCTCATCACAAGATGCCAGAAACAACACAAAGGCCACCAAAATTTGGTTTAGTCACCTTGCAAAGTAATGACATATTTTTTTTCTGCTGAACTCATCCATTCAAGAGAGTTTGTGAAATAGTAGCCTAACCTCAACTTTCATGTCCAAACTTTCATGTCCCTCTTTATAGAAACAGGCATGTAAGAACTGTTAGATAACTAAAGGAAGATACAAATTACACATGTGTTTAACTGTTTAATGCAAAACTTTAACTCCCACAGACCCCACCTTGAAGCATTTTCTTACTGTCATGTTACCATGAACTGAAATCTCTGTCCATGTCTATAAAGGAAACTCAGTGTTTCGATACAGACCTAATAGCATAAGTCTATGCTCTGCTAAAACTCTTTTAAAAAGGATTTTGTTTTTAAAAAATTATTTATATACTTTACATACTACTAACTCTTCAAAGGAACTTTTGTTGAGTGTTGAATTTGGATAAAGTTGCTATCAGAGTACAAAGAATCAAAACTCATCCCTCCTAAGTGGATTTTTTTCCAGAAAAAAACGCAAAACCAAACTGAAGCATTTAAGAAACACAAAGATCTTTAATAAACAGTTGATGGACAAGACTGCATTTACTCTTGAATACTCGGGGTGCCTAAGAGGTTATGCTTATAAAATATCAGAATGGTTTAAGGATATTTCACGAAACAAACTTTGACCAATTAGTCTAGCAGCACAGAAAACATATATATATATATATATATATATATATATATATATATATATATATCATGCAACATATATTGTACTACATACAGATAAAAGGCAAACAAAAATATAGTTGATTTTTATTGTATTATTTTACACCATGTCTATATCCACATGACAAATTCACAGTTATATCTAAAAAACTGCATTTAAAAAGGTTCACTTTTTTAGTATTTGCACAATTTCTAGTAACAATCCTTAGAGGTCTGATGTATGTTTTTCTTTTAGAGATTATAACAATCCATATTTTAAAAATGTACTTTAATATTGTGGCTCAAAAAATATAAACACCAGTATATTTTATTGATAACTGGCTTAGGATTTGAGAACTTTTCCAGGTAAAACAGCCAGTGCACCCAAAGGTCTGATCTTACAAATTCCTCTTTGTCAAACCTGGCAGCACACCTCCTTCTGTGATGACCTTAAGGCCTTTGAACTTGACAACATCACTCTTTTTTAATTTTTAAATTTAAAAAAAGAGAAATAGTAATGTGAAGAATTCAAAACAAAATGAAATCTGGATCTTTACAATGCCATTTTTATGTAAAACATTAGAGATTTTATTTTGCATGTTAGTTTGGAAATTCTGCTTACTCCTAAATGAAAAAACATGTCTCCGAGCCAGGCACAATAGTGTGTAAGTGCAATCCCAACACTTGGGAGGCTGAGACAGGAGGATCACTGGAGTGCAAAACAAGCCTGGGGTAATAAGCTCAAGGCCAGCCTGAACTGCATCAGGAAACCTTGTCTCAAAAAAAAAAAATAAATAAATAAAAATAAATAAAAAGTCTCTGTTCTAAATCTTAACTCATAATACCAAGAAAATTTCCCAACTCTGTTTGTACATTTTTTGGTTCCTCACTGCTCAGAGAACAGCAGACCATATTCATTTCTATAATTTTGCCCTCTATGTACTAATTTCCTTGAAAAAAAAAAAAAAGAAGAAACCAAAATAGTTATTCTAGTACTATTATTGAAAGGACAATTCCTAATTAATACAGGTAGGAAAATTCAAGGCCTATTTTCTTCTGTTGCCTCAGAAATGAGATGTGAATATTGATACTTGGCCCTCTTTCTACTAAAACCCTTCAAATAAGGCTTAAAGAAAGAAAAAACGAATTCTAAAAACTCACAGATGAAGTTATATACATCAATATTTCTTTCTTGAGTTTTTTTTCTTTTGTTTCTACAACAAAATTTCATGTCATAACATTTAGTATTCTCGTCAAATCTCATGTTGTGTTCAAAGTATCATACAACAATGTAGTTTAACATGCTGGTTCTATTTCTGGGTTGTCCAGATATATTACCCAACATAAAATGTTTCCTACATCCATCCTTAATCTATTTCTTTACCTGCCAATAACTAGATTCTCCATTGTAGGAAAGCTGTCCCTAGTTTGTCAAGCATCTTTTGGGATAAATATATCAATAATTTAAAATTAACTAATGAATTACCGATACAAGGATGCTCCCTTTAACTTTACATTACTCCAAAATATACATATATACACATCCCACATAACAAATTTACATAGTCTGAAAATTAATGCAGATACAATGCCAAGTGCACATTTAGTGATTCACAGTTGAAAAGCGAACTTACATTCAGGTAAAAAGAAATATGGACTTATTCTCCTAAATTACATACCAGGTGAGGTACAGAATGCTTCAGCATTTGTTTCAGACTTATTATTTCTCACTAGTCTTAGAGTGTACAAAAAGAGACATAAATCTCAAATTATCTATGTCAGCATCATCCCATGTAGTATTATTGTTACTGACAAATTATCCAACTTGCTTACTCTACACAAAAAGTGATAGGAACGTACTACATATAAACAAGCATTAGAGACAACAAATGGAAATTTTATATAAAATACATAACTTTGTATTGTTTTGGCCAGAAGACCCTTAGCATGCACATTTTTTTTTATATTAAGAACATACTTAACTACAGAAAACTAGAGACAAGGGGAAAACAGTGCTACCACAAGTATACTGTCTATAAATAAGTATGTAATTTAGCAATGGCCTATTATTACCTCTATGAATTTCTTTTGCATGGCAACATTTACTAGGAAGTGGTCCAGAACACAGAATATGGTAGCAAAGCCCAGTTCTCACACTGACTCCTTAGCACATCTACTAACTATAAGCACATATAAGCAAGGCATGGTGCTGTGCTCCTGTCTAGTCCCAGTTATTTGAGAGCGTGAGGCAGAGGGATGGCTCAAGCCCAAGAACTCAGGGCCAACCGAGACAATACAATGAGATGCCTTCACACAAAAGGGAAGAAGGGAGGAAGGAGAGGAAAGAAAAGGGGTGGAGGTCAGGGAGAAGGGAGAAAAACCATTGTAGATCATATATTGAATAACTATCAAAATTCAGAAACCCTCGAAGAATTTCGTTAAATGAATAAAAACCAGAAATGATCAAAAGAAGCCACAATTGCCTATGAATCTGAAAAAGCAGAAATTTATGAGGAAAACTCAGGGAGCTCAACCTCCAGCACCACAATAACAAACAAGTGAAAACAAAACATAAGGAAAAAAATTTTTTTTTAATTTTTTTTATTTTTTTCTTGCTTCAGAACTTTTTTTTTTTTTTAAATTTATTTTTTTCTTGTTTCAGAACCTTTATTTGTTTATTCACTCATTTTCATGGCCGGCTCAGCCTGCCCTGAGGGCAGGGCTGGCGCAACATGTGGTGCCGGGGATCGAACCGGGGGTCCCTGAAGCCGCCTAAGCTTTCCCAAGCAGGCGCTTTAGACCACTGAGTCATCCCGCCAGGCCCCAGATAAGGAAAAATTTTAACACTTATCAAGTGTAACAAAACCACTGTCATTTCCCCACTCAACACAGAGACTCCCAATAGCTTCATTGCACATAAGTTTATACTAAGCATGAATGGTTGAAAATAAATAGAATGTGTACATACAGTATTTATTAAAAGCTACTAGGTAAGTAAATGCTTATTGACACTGACTTGAGTACTGAACTAGCCAGTCAGAGGGCCACTCTGGCACAGGTGAACCTTTTGATCTATCAGCTTCTTGATGAGTTCAGCAAACACTGTTGCACAAAAACTCCAGGTGCAGACCAGAAATCAGGCCCATCGGCCACTGGAAGCAAAACTTCTGCTGAAGGAGAAATTGATTTCTGAGTTCTTGTACTTTCCCCAGGCACCGAAAGGCACTACTACTGCAGTACTGTTATCTTCAGTACCATATTGAATTGCCTGCAAGGTTTGTCAGAAAGAAAGAGAACAGCATTAAAGTTCAGAGTCTGTACAAACACAAATCATTCATTCCTTAGGAAGCCAAGCTGGCTTTCTACATAATTGCTAAATATAGTTGTTTAATTATGATTTATGATTCTTTTACCTTGTTCTCAATGTCCCATAAGGTCATCAAATCATGCAGGGAATCTGAGATGACCCAAAATGACCACAGTTACTACATTCTACTGTAGTGACCTTTGTAATTGAAACACTGTGGCTGACACACAGCTCCTGAAGAACACACATGCAAAGCACCTACTGTGGAACCTAACACATAGTAGAGTTGGTAACTACCAGTTCTTGTCAGCATTTCTGCTTCTAGGAATTTAGCCTAAGAAATTAAAAATCTTGAAAATGATGTTCAGAAAGACATTACTACCAGATTGCTTATTATGCTCCTTATAAAATGGAAATGTAAAGATAAACTAATTTCCCACTGGAAGAAAAATAGGCATCATTTTAAGAACTAGCTAAAATAGAGACATGGTCAGTACTGTAAAAGTACTTGTAATTATACTCTTAAATATATTTCAAAACACCTCATATCCCTAAAGCCAAAACTGTAAAGGAAATGAATGATGACAGTATCTTTCATAAAATGCTTCAATAAATGAAAAAGTTTTACAAGCTAATTGAAAGACAAAAACTTATAATATTGAGAAGCTATTGTACCTAATATAGAGGAGGTTCTTACAATGAAAATAAATAGGCAAAGAGGAAAAAAAGTATGCAATGACTAATAAATTTTGCAAATTGTTGACTCCACTAATCAAAACAATGCATACCTAAACACTAAAAGCTTTGTTGTTTCCACCCACCACACTGGCAAAAAAAACTTATGAGAATTTGAAGAAACACAAAGTATAGCACATGTTCATGAGATTGTCAATTGATTCATTATTCCTGGAGAGCCATTTGACATGATACTCAAAGCTTTAGAATACTGTGTGTATCCTTCTATCTACAAATTTTGTTTCTAAGAATTTTACCTAAGAAAATATAGCTGAAAAGGTAGATATGCATGAATTAATGCAAGAATGTTTATTAGCCTGTCCTCTATAATATGGAAGAATAAACATAAACTAAAATTGCTGATTAGGAGAACTGTTACATGAATTATGTTACCCAAATAGAACAGAATAATTTGTAGCATTGGTGGTTCAGTGGTAGAATTCTCACCTGCCAAATAGGACAGAATACTACCCAGTCATAATAAATACTCTATCCTTTGTGAATTAGACCACACATATCTATAAGGCGAGAAGAGAAATTAAGAAAGAATTCTGTGGAATTGGGCCTATTTCCTTAAATTTGTAAGCTCCAAGTTATTATTGGTTAAATGTAGCCAATACAGTAACTAAGTAAATAGTTTATTTGTGTTTATGCTTACCCTCTGTTTTCAAGTAAATCATTTATCTTTTGTCCTACTTACAAATATTCACACTTAAAAATTAGGGCCAAATTTGTACACTCTATCAAAATGAACATAGTAGAAATGCAAAAATAACTGTCGAATTAAAGTACAATCAGGAATGACTATAACTTAAAGCTACAATCTATCAGAAAAGAATATTGAACAACACACAGCAATTCTGACGTGTTGTTTAATAAGTATTACCCAGCTTTCAGATTGTATCCCTCAGTGACAAACATCCCTTCCATTCACTTTTCTGTGGTTCTGTCTTTTTCACATAGCCATTTTTAACAACCAAAAGTTAAACACGGCACAGCGTTTCCCATGTTGGATATTTTGTCAGAGCAATCTAATTCAATGATCAAGTCCTTGGACTTGAGGATATCGGTTCACTGGGTTTGCAGCCCAGCTCTGCAATGTAGGGTCTGTACTTCAGATTTCCTTCTTTGGGAAGAGCTCCAACTTCAGCGTTATAGTGGTCATTACCTGAGTTAACATATGGGAATAGAATAATATCTAACACAAAATGATATTAGTTTACTATTATTATAACAGATTACTGATGTCACTATCATTTCAAAATTTAAAAGTAAGTAATATGAGGACAGGCATGGTGGCGCATGCCTGTAATCCCAGCACTTGGGAGGCTGAGGCAGGAGGACTGATAGGAGTTCAGGACCAGCCTGGGCTACAAAAGTGAACTCACACTCAGCCTAAACTGAGACCCTGACTCAAAAAGAAAAAAAAAAAAGTAAATAATATGGCATTTCTACTGCCTCTTAGTTTTAATTACTTGGGCAAATATAAAACTTTGCCAGTTTGAAATACTATGGACTCAAGTGTAAAATTCATCTTGATGTTTAAGCTAAAACACAAGATTTCAAAGAAATTTCAAGCTCCACTTTATGCTGCATGGAGAGCATGTACCAGGGGTTGTCTTATACCCTCCTCCCTCCTTGGGGATTTCCTAGCAAAAGTCCTGGTATGTTACCTGTTCGGTCACTGCATGAGCCGCTTCAGTAGGATCATGGCACTGATTGACAAAGTTACATATCTCCTGACTGTTCACCATGAAGTTAATTCCATCTGTGGTGAGGATGAGGAAGCTGTCGTCAGCATGATGTACCTGCAATTAGAACCAAATGCTTCTGAACACAGACTAGACTCTGACCTAGAATAGTCCTGACAATGGAAGATTTCATGTGTTTTGCTGAATGATATCTGTTTGTAGGCAAAGATAAAACAAATATCTACTTATAAAGAAAAAAGCCACGTAGGCAAGTGATGTACCCAGAGTTTAAATCCTATTTTTCATTTGAGTGAGCACACTTTTCAGCACTAAAATCTTGAACCGTTGCACACTTCAGACCTCTGTATGCTTCAGATTTGTTTTCCCTGTAAAATGAGGATAATAGTACTTCTTCTGAACCAAACCTGTCAAATAGCAGGTATCATAAGCACTTATAACATAAAATGAATATAAGTGAGAGGTATACTAAAAAAAACCACTCATGTAACTAATACACAAACATTTGTTGTCACTATTGGAAGCTGCTATCTATTAAGTAAGTTGCCTCAAGGATTTCACAGAAGGAGGTATCAGATTGCACACTGGCTGTGTCCTGGGACAATGGAAGGTAATAAGGGCAGTAGGCCATGGAAATAGAGGTAGGCAGCTACTTAGGTTAGTAGAAAAGGGAAATCAAAGGCAGCTCTAAGCTGGGATGACACTGAATGACCAAATTCAGGAAAAAAAAGAGCAGCAGAGCCAGTCCACCAGAATTCCATGGCTAGGGTGAAATGAAACCGAAGACTTCACAGCATAGCATGCCAGGAAAGCAGTATCTTATTTTATCTGAAAAATTTATCTACCCTTCCATCAATTGCTGTCCTTTGGAAAATAGTTTTAGCTCAGTTACACGTCCAAGAAAACCTGCTTCTTCATTCTTCGTATATGCATCAAGAATTTGCAAGTCCTTTCTTACCTTAATCCTCTTTGTTTCAGGTTCTGCTATCACACCACTGGTTTTCAGGTCCAAGTCTCCAATACTCCTTGTCATTGCAAGCCTTCCATTCACATGAGGCTGTCCCACACTATTCCAAGCTATGAAGCCACCACATTTCTTGATCCTGATCAAGAAAAAGTTAAAAGACTAAAGATATGATTGCAGGAAACTAAGTCTCTATTCATTTTATGTATGATATCTGCTCTAAAATGTAAAATTTTGGCTTGGAATATAGCTCTGTGGAACAGTGTTTGCCTAGCACGTGTGAAGCCCTAGGTTTTATGTCCAATACCACAAAAAAGTGCCAAATTTCACTTCAGATGGATGTGGTCACGTACAACTATCATCTCAGCTACTTAGGAGGCTGAGGCAGGAGGATCCTAAATTTAAACCCATTTTGAGCAACTTAATGAGACCCTGTCTCTACATAAAAATTTAGAAAGGAGGAATTTACCTTAGTAAGAGGTCCTAGAATTAATCCACAGTACTGAATAGATATATGATAATTCTTCATTTCTTCTTGAACTATAAACATCATCCCCACAGAATGATTCATGATTATGGTGGCATTACCTTTCTTTTTCATCTTTTCTCTCTGGAGTATGGTCAATGGTCAACTTCATGGGTTTTCCTTTTCTACACAAAAGAGCCCGGCTGTCCCCAACACTGGCTACAACCAGTTCAATGCCATCTCGCAACAGGGCTACTGTTGCAGTAGTCCCAGAGGACAGAAGAGTTGCTACAAATATTATAAAAAATAATGTGAGTTAGTGGAGTCAAATAACTGGATATAGAATTTTTATTACAAAATAAAACATAAACATGATAAGCTAATGCTGGGATGTATCATTCTAATTTAACTAGAGCTATACAAATAAAATGCAAATAAGTTGTATAAATTACAGCATGCAGAAAAACAACTATTTAATTCAATAATAACAAGGCTCCATGCAGACAGAAAAGGTTGCTAACTTGCTTTTATAAACAATGTTTTACTGTCTTTTAAATGGCTTTTAGTCATATAGAGCACAGCAGGGTTGAACTTATTATGATGACACATTTGCATGTAAATCAGGTGTCAAAACTAAAGTACTAAAATTTAATTGGGCTGGCTACTATGACAGGATGGTTTAGGTCTGCTGAACCCATTTAGGCAAGCTGTTTTCCAATCATTTGATTAGGTTTTTCTGTTCCAAAGTAAAATAAGTTATGTAACAGGCTGAGAATTGGAAAAGGCCAACCATTTTCTTGCTTGTTTACATTTATTTATTTATTTGGTGGTTTTTAAGACAGTGTCTTGATACCTAGCTCAGTTTGGGCTTAATTTTATTTTAATCTTATTATGTAACCCAAACTGAGTTCAGACCCTGCCTTAGCCCCCCAAGTGCTGGACTGAAGTCCTACATCACCATGCCTAACTTAACCATTTGCTCTTCGATACTGTATTTTATTTTCTTTCCTTCTACGATTGTTATAATTTTACACGTCATCACCAAGAATTCTAAAATGTTTGGAGACTCAAATTCTTTTTCCATCTTTGTTCTCCCTAGACATGAAACAAAGATATAGCCAGAATCTCAGAATTAAATTAAATGCTTATTTCTCATTAACTCGGTGTAGTTAACACTATTACCTCCAGAAGGACCAAATAGAGAGCTTGTATCCAAATGCTGGACAGTACTGCCAACTGTTACTTCTGTGGTCCTACCCAGGGCATTCCAGAAATATTAAATTTCTCTGACTGAGACCAAGTAAAATTCAATGTTATGGGCTTGAGACTGTCACTATTCACTCCATCCAAATCAAATTACATTTTTCTTTGATTTATTCTAATAGTATTTGTCCTAAGATCCTAACTGCTTGTTGAAAATAATATTCAACGTGCATTGAGCCTTGCTGAAAGTGAGAAACTATAAAACTATGGGCTAAAAAATAAAGCAAAGTGGAGTAAATTGAACAAGATTTATTTAAAGCAGGTATTATCTCTAGTAATAGTGTCAACTCTTTAAAGCATTTAAAGAATTATTAAAGCATTATTCAGATGACCATCTAAGAATAATTTTGACTTTAAAGGTAAATTTAGAGAAAATGTACTATTGATTTCCAAAAATTTTTTCACAAACACAATTTCAAAACCTTCATCAGTAATATATTTTGAAGGAGGTATATAAATAGTTTATATATGCATACATAAATATATATATAAATGGATTTTCCAGGTCAGTATATTAAAATGCCTGCTTTAATCAGCAAAGTAAAAGAGAAAAACATGAATAAATTCTACTAAATTTATCATAGTCATGCTGAATTTACTTTATTGAGAAAGACCATGTGTAATTGTACTATTATCCCGCCTCTCTGTTGATTTTGGAACTGGTGTGTCAAATTCATGACTGAATTGCAAAATAGATACCAGTGACGTTTACGTTACAAAAGTTCACTTTTAATTTGAGATTAGACACTACACAATGATGGAATTTTTATATGCAATAGAATACTATTTAAATTAACTATTTTCAAATGATTTGAATAGAGAGGCAAAAAACAAACAGGCATTTATTCAGATGCTGCATGTCCAGGGAATTATATACTTTTTCCCTTTTGGCTGTTAGTAGCAACTTTTTAAAAAGTTATCTTTAATTGCCTAAGATAAGAGTGAAAATTCAATAAATGGAAGTTTAGTAGTTTATTTTGTTTTTTGTAATTCGTAGCTCTCCAATTTAGGAACTTAAAAGAATTCGAGTTTTTATCAACTCAGCTCCACAGTTCCAAAATCCGAGGGTTAGGGAAAGGCTACAAAACTAACTGCTGGATTCTGATTTGCTAAGCATCTAAGAATATAAATAGTAAATCAGCATTTATTTTCATTTAACATTTAATATGGAAGTAAAAAACTCACTTTTCTGGACTAAGAAGAGAACTATAAAATTAAGACAACTTTCAATAAGTTCTTAACACTCACTGGGCAATCTACTGCAAGTCATCTCAACTAATGGGACAAAGAGGATGTGGGAACCTTCCAGTAGTCCAGGCTAGCAAACTGCTGGACTCCTTCACCTGAGACAAAATTAAGCAGATCCCTCTTTCCACTGAAGCCCAGCATATAGCGTCCACGGGCTCCAGGTCTAGGGCTGGTGACCACGTACAGTTCTCTGCCACAAATAACACGCACAGAGGCAAATAGGAAATTCACCCAGGAATTTTGCTCAAACATTACAAACCTGCAACACAGGGGAGGGCAGAGAAAGAGCTGCAAAAAAGGGGAAGGGTTTTTATTTTGGTGAAAATTTCACTAACAAATTATATCATATTCCAGGAGTGCCAAGTTAATAATTTGAAAACTCAGGTTGCTCAGGTTGATAGTATTTTATAGCTGAGTCTTTTTTAAAATCATGGATCAATAATTTTTTCTTATTATTCTTATTTAGGAAGAAACTATAGGCAAATGAATCTGTACCAAAATAATAATGGCAACATATGCACATCTGTGCACATGTACACACATACATACACACACACATTCTCTCTTTCTCTCTCTGTCTCTGTCTCTCTCTCACACACACACACCCACATAGTTGGTCTTATATACAGTAAACATGTACAATTACTGAGTTAGAAAAATGCACTGTAAATTTGTTTGGCAGCAACATTAAAGTTGTCCCAATAACAAAACAATATATCCCTTGGGTCAGCACTAAATACTCTATATCAGACAAGCAGTACACAGAAGATGTCAACAACAGTATACCACCAAATTACTGGGATTTATATATTTCCCAGGAAACAATGAAAGCAACTCCTGTGCCAGACACAGGGTTAACACTTGTTAGTGGCACACAATGCAGGGATTTAGTATATAGAAACAATGTTTCAGTAGAACGATTAATTTCAACTCATTTAAATAAAGGCTAGCAAGGCTCTTGAGCCTAACACATTTATCATTGATAGCATTCAGAAGGTAAGTATTTCTGCAGCTCTCTCTTTTCCCTGGTGTTGCAGGTCAACGTAACAGAAGAAAAATAATCACAATTTTGAAGAGTAACATAAAGGAAAAACTACACTTTTCAAAATATAACAACTCAGGTAACTATTTATCTGTGTTCTGTAAACAGTGTTAGAAACTAAGTCTCCACAATTATTAAAAATAGGTGTTCTAGACATACATGACTTCATGAACACCAAAACCAAAGTAATGAATGAACTGAGGCACCATAAAAACTTCTCTTTAATGTCATCTCTACTTTTTTTTTCCAGTTTGGTGATGCTTTTCATATTTTAAAATGTTGCAACAAGGACTGAGTGTGGTGGTACAGGTCCAGAGTCATATCACTCTGGGAGGATAGCAAGTTAGGCAACTTAAGACCCTGCCTCAGCTAAAATAAATAAATAAATAAATAAATAAAATTAAGGGCTCTAGGGTCATAGCTCAGTGAGCAAACCTGGGTTCACTCCCCAGTACTGAAAGAGAAAAAAAAAAAAAAAATTGTATGGGCTGGGGTTGTACCTTAGTGGTCTTATGTTTAAATCCTTGGGTTCAGTCTCCCCAACCACATATCCTAGCTACTTTTTAGTTTGATTTTTTTTCTATAAATAAATCATACTATGATTGTTTCTAATGAGAAACCTGTGCCTCCATTTGTGTCTCACTCTGTCAGAGCAAGGTTTCTCCTTCTGATCCATTTATCCAGTGGAGCTTTGCTGCTCTCAAAGCACACATTACTATTACAAATTGAATGCAAAGAAGTTCAGAGATGGTGACAGAAAAGAGCTGGGGTCAGTGGCTCCATGGTCAGCACTTTGCAAGGCTCAGTACTTAAAAAAAAATAATAAATAAAAAAGCAAGCCCAAGTCTGACCTGACCAGAAAGGTCCAATAGTTGTGAAAGTGGGCCTAATGCCAGAAGAAAAGTTGAAAGTAAGTAGACAGGAAAAATTATGGAGCCATAGGATTTTTCCAGGCTAGCCCTGGAGGTATACAGATATCTATATATCTATATATATTACATACATATGTATGTATATATATATATATATATATATATATATATATATATTAAAAATACTACCCACTCCTATAATACTGATACTGCTTTAGTTCTTACTAAAACTTGAATTTTTTTTTAGTTTAAATCAGCTTGAAATCTATAATGGCATAGGTCTGAGAGGTTTTTGTCCAAAAACTAAAAAGTTAAAATACAGTATTTTACATTTAGTGACTTTAATATATTTGATAAAATAGGACCTAATACCAGAAGATAATTTTTTTATCTTTGAAAGATTGGGCAACTTATTAATAATGAAATTTTAAAAATGTTCTCAAAACACTAATTTTTAAAAATGGAGACCAATGAATTTTAAGAATATATATGATAATATTTAATGACCATGTTATATTCTTGTTAGCATACTAAGCATTATTCTACCTTGGTCCAGTCTACTTTCAAACAAATATCTATTAAATAAAAAGTAACTTAAAAGATCTTTATGAAAGTTCTAAGATCAATATCTTGAAGCATATGACAGAGGAACTAAACTAAACAATATATGTTTATTTCATTAGTAGGAATGAGTTACAGTTTATGATTAAATTCCCTGCACACCTGTTTGGCTATGTAAAGAAAGTACTCTATATAAAGCTTCTTTTAAGGTACACAAGTTAAATAAATACACTAAGTTCAAAACTCCCTTTAATTATAATTTATTACTTAATAAATGAAAGATTTTTAGGGCCCGGCAGGATGGTTCAGTGGTCTAAAGCGCCTGCTTAGGAAAGCTTAGGCGGCTGCAGGGATCGCGGTTTGATCCCCGGCACCACATGCGGTGCCAGCCCTGCCCTCAAGGCAGGCTGAGCAGGCCATAAAAATAAATAAATAAACAAACAAAAGTTCTGAAACAAGAAAAAAATAAAATAAAATAAAAAATTCTTTAAAAAAAAAGAAAGTTTTTTTAAATTTTAAACCAAATCTAATACCAATGATCCTAAGTATCCACAGCAATTAGATGCTTTTCATAAGGCTGACTGATTAATGCACCTGGCTGTGAGCCTCACACCAAGGTTCCCAACCATTTCCTTCTCAGCCCTTGCCTTGTAAGCTGCAGCTGTTTGTGGGACAGCTGGTGCACACCACTGGCAAGACACTGTTGTCCACAAACAATGTGGTATGTGATGAGTTAGAGGCATAGCCAACCCGGGAATGGGTAAACTAAGAGCATACTGAAACTGAGTTATAAAACAGAACAAATTTATTTTGTCTTCTTCTTCATATGTTGTACCCATCTGAAACAAGAGCTCCCAATCTTAGGCAAAGCCTTCACATTCTCTCACCTCCTATCTTATTAGTGGCTGTTCACTGGAATGAAGGAGAGAAGACATGAAGGCTAAATAATGTAAAAACTAAAATAGAACAAAGGAAAAACAGAATAAAATGCTTTTCTCAGGCATGTGATGGTAACGTTCTCAGAAAAGAGCAGGAAAGGGCTGGGGTATAGGCTAGTGGTGTAGTGCTTGTCTAGCATTGTTAAAGTCGAAAGGCTGGTACCCACCATGGAAAAAAGAAAAATAGCAGGGGAGGTGGGGAGGAGAAGAAGAAGAAGAGAAAACAAGAAAGAAGGAAGAATAAGAGGGGGAGAAGAAACAAGAGACAGAAGAGAGGAGAGAGGAGAAAGGAGATAGCAGGGGAGGGGAGGAGGGAA
>PVJA010041557.1:0-17805 GCA_004027025.1 Myocastor coypus
CATGGAACGCAGAGCTAGATTGGTGAGATGAGCTTTAGGAGGCTTAGATTCAATAGCCTCCAACGTCACAAGCTTCACTGGTGGCACACTGCAATTGCAAAACCTTTGATTGTATATGTATCTGCTTCCTCTTAGTCCAAAGAGAAGTATATTCTTTCCTGTTTTTTTTTTCTTTCTTTCTTTTTTCTATGCAACATTAGTAGGGAGGTGGGTCATGTCCTCACACTGCACTCTATAGAATGATTGTGAGGACAATATGCAATATGTCAACTTTCAAAGAAAAAAAGGGGGAAAAGAAAAAAAAAGTAATGTGGATTTAGAAAGGTTAATGTTTAGTTGTTTGATCAATCTTATATACCTATATGTTTTAATCTAAACTGATCCGATGATGAAAATATGTAATATAACCATTGTTAAATTTAAACAATAAAAGAATTGAAAATAAATAAATAAATAAAAAGTACTAAATACAAAAATAAAAAACTAGGTAATAAATTTTGCCTTACATATTAAAAAAAAAAAAAAAAAAAAAGAAAATGTCCTAGAGCATCAAACACTCACCATAAGGAAGGAATTAAAAAGCTCCATGGGGCAGGGTGTAGTGGCCTAGATATAATACCCATCATGCCATAATGCCTGTAACACTCATATTGGAGCAGAGGCGGGAAGTTCACAAGTTTGAGTCCAGCCTGAGCAATTTAGACACTGTTTCAAAATAAAAGCGAAAAAGCTCTGAGCAGGTAGCTTTTTGGAAGATTGCTTGGCCAGTGTGCGGAGGCCCTTGGCTTCGTGCCAATAAATAAACAAGTAAATAAATAAATATCCTATGACTTGAGGTAAAAGTTGAAAAGTCATCACTTCTGGTTAGAAAAAGGGAAAAGAAGATTTTTTTTTATCCTTTAAAGGGGAAAACAGAGAAGCATAATTCAAGATTCTTCCAAGGTAAACAAATATATAAGTGAACATATCCCCTCCACCTAAAGGAGAAAAAGATTAAAAATAACATTTTACTTTATCAAACAAACAGAAGAGGGTGCCCTTGAACTAAGAATTTTTAAAGCTTCTGAAAAAACCATGAAATTATCTAGCAAAAACACAGCTATTGTGAGACAAAGAAAAATAAAGTATGTATGCTGAAAACATGTGCCCCCTCCAAAGATATGGATGGTAAAGAAGCTAAAGTAATGCTCTTGGGCAAGTTGCCTGCAGTTGCTGTAAAAAAGTGCTGTTGGTTTACCGGTTTATTATTATTTTTTTAACTTTATTTCTTTACATTATGGCTAGCTCAGCCTGCCCTGGCAGTGAGGCTGGCATAGTATGTGATACAGGGGATTGAAACACGGTCCCTGCAGTTGTCTAAGCATGCCTAACCAGGCGCTTCAGACCACTGAGCTATCTTGCCAGCCCCAGTTTACTGGTTTAAAAGAATATGAATGTATTATCTTACAGTTCTGAAAGTCAGAAGTCTTCGGATTTTTCAAGAAAATGGGGAATCAAAGGAGCAAAACATTCATTTTCCTGTCCAGATTACAAATGCCAGTTGCATTCTTCATTTCTTCCTCTCTCTTCAAATCATATCAACTATACTAAAGACAGAATAGCAGAGAGGGTCAGGTTTTGTCAGATTGCAATTAGATGTGCTAGTACCAACTTGTGGCGTAATAGCTCAATTGAATGCTAAATAGATGTGGATAGAGATATATGTGGATGTACTGGCGTGAGTACATCTCTCTCTATGCATGCGCTTCCTACTTCTGTTTAGTCAGAGAACTTAGAAGCAGTCACATTGCAGTGTAGTAAATGTACTTAGTGTTCAAAACTTATTCGGGAAAGGACATTTTTCACTCAAAAGTGATCAGTTCTTTTGAGAAATGACTCATGCCAGGGTTGAGACTAGGAAAGAACACAATGAACTTAGAATCTCATCTTATTCAGAAAATCGACAGTGCCCAGGAACTGTCAACACGTGTCAAGGGACAACAAGACCAGCTGGAAGTGTATATCACTGACCAAACAAGGTACATTCTGAGCTTCAGAATAAATCATGACAGTAGCAGTTTAGAACTCATTGTGCAGTAAGAACCCATTATGAATAAATAAATAAATAATTTTGTAAAGGTGGAAAGTTTTTTTCCTTTCTACACAATATGAACTAGTGAGAATAGAAGGAATAGGAAGATAGGAAAATCATTATTTGGCCACCATCATACCAATCATTGCATTACGCAAGAATCGAAGTTGTGTTTTAAAATTAAAACTAAAATAAAATTAAGTTAAAACTTCTGTGAATAGCTGATTAATTTCATAGCCTTAAAGTGTCTCCTACAACATATTTACTATAAAAATGAAAATTGTAGGGCTGGCCAGATACCTCAGTAATATTAAAATGTCTACTTAGGCAAACTTGGGCTGAGGGTTCAATGCCTGGTCTGCCATACTGGTTCTGCTCCTGGGATGCCCTGAGATGGCGATTGAGATTGGGCATGTTGGCGTGCGCCTGCAATCTCAGTGCTTGTGAAGCTGAAAAACAGGTACATCACTACAAGTCCGATCTGTGTAGTGAGACCCTGTAGGCTCTGTACTAAATATATAAAAACAGGAAAATTATAATTTATTTTTTTAAAATCTTTCATTTATTTGGTACAGAGTCTTGCTAAACAGGTAGGACTTCTGGTGATCCTTCTGTCTGAACTTCCCAGGCACTGGGATTACAGGCATATGTCACTACGTCTGGTATCAGTGGGTAGTTCAGCATGCCTGGGACTGGTGTGGCATGTAGTATTGGGTGGAACCTGGGTCCTTGTCCTTGCCAGGCAGATGCTTAGACTGGTGAGCTGTCTCCCCAGCCCAGAAAGTTTTAATTTCATAGTGGACAAAGTTGGCAGACACAGGCTTAACAAATGATCATAAAGTTGGGGCTGGGGAGATAGTTCAGTGGTCTAAATACCTGCCTGGCAAGCACAAGGACCCTGGTTTGGTCCCTGGTACTGCACGCTGTTCAGGCCCTGGAGCCATACCATACCACACCATGACAGCCACCCCAATTGGACATGGTGTCAAACCTGTAATCCCAGCATGGGGGAGGCTGAGACAGGATGATCAGTAAAATTCTAGCTGTGTAGAAAGACTCTGTACCAAATAAATAAATAAATAAATAAATAAATAAATAAATAACTTTTCAAAATTGAGGAAATGTTAATGAAGTTTGTATTGGTGGAACAGCCTCATGTGAGGCCTCTTGATAGGATGTACTGAGAAATGATCACTTGTTATAAATATATAACCTGAAAACCACTAGGAAATGTCAAACAAATCCAAACTGAGGGATATTTTTCAAAGCAACTGCTCTGTACTCTCCAGTATATCAAGACCAGAAAAGACAAAAATTGAACAAATTTCCCAAATTAAAAGAGGCCAAAAACTGGGGCTGGGGAGATACTCAGTAGAATAAGCACTTGCCTAACAAATGCAAGAACCAAAATTCAATCCCCACTCCTACAAAAAGAGAGGGAGAGAGAGAGAGGGAGAGAGAGAGAGACCAAAAAGACGTGGCACTTGTGTACAACTCATAAATTTTTAAAACTCCAGATTTCTCTTTTGCATAGCAGATTTTATTGAGATAATAATTTCTTTTACATTATTATTATTATTATTATTATTATTATTATTATTATTATTATTGTATTTTTAAGGGAAGGGTCTATAGGGTGTTCAGGGTCTCACTACTAGATTGGGCTCAGAGTGATCTGCTTGTTTATAGCCTTCCAAGAACTGGGATTACAGGTGCACATCATCATGCCCAGTCTCAATTGCTGGCTCAGCATGCCCTAGGGGCAGGGCCAGCAGGCAGGCCTGGGGGTCAAACCCGAAGTCCCTGTGCCTGCTTGCAGGTGGTTTAATCCACTGAGCTACTTGACTGTCCCTTTTTTTAATTACTTTAAAGAAAATAAAAATGTTTAATTTCAAAACAAGATGACAGGAGATTAGCAATGGATATTATATTGCATATTGTTATCTTCAAAGTAGTTGCTCAGATTACCAAATATAGGTATGCGAAATTGATCAACCAATGTATGCACTAGCTAGTCCTTTCAATGAGCTAACAGAAATTAGCAGTACAATTATCTTAGTTGTGTGTGTGTGTGTGTGTGTGTGTGCGTGTGTGTGTGTGTGTGTTCCTTCTTTTCTCCTTTTCTCCACTGGGATCATTATTTAAATTTGAATAAAGTCTGTAGATAATCTAAAAGTACTGTATTAATTTTGATTTCTTGATTTTTATAATTTTGCTTTCATTATGAAAGATAATGATCTTGCTTGTGGCAAATAGAATCTGAACTACTCTTCCTGCAACTTTTTTTCAATGAATCAGAGAAATATCACCCACAAATATATATGTAAGTATATACAGACAGAATGATTAAACAAATATGTTAAAATAACCTTTTGACAGTTCTGCTGAAAGCTGTATGGAATTTTCTTATACCATAGTTTTAACTCATGTATACATGAAATCAATTTTTATTATTAATTTTAATGAAAAGAAATATCAATGAGACAGTTTCACAACAGCTTAGTTGAAATTGATTTTTAAAAATTCAAAAAAATCATGCCTTGCAAACTGCAATAACTACTGTGGAAATCATTGTGGGTATTCCTTTAAAAACTAAAACTTGGAATCCCGTTTCACCCAGCTAAATTTCTTCTGGGCATCTTCCCGAGGGACCTAAGATCATCATAGTGCAGTGACATACATATAATCATATTTATAGAAGAATTACTCCTCATAGCTAAAGTATGGACATGGCTTACATGCCCATCAACAAGTTAATAAATAAAGAAGGTGTATATATCCACAGTGGAGTACCCGTAAGCTATAAAGAAAGATAAATCTGAGACTTTTGTAGGAAAGTATATCAACATTGAGTCTATAATATTTAATGAAATGAAACAGATACCAAAAGTGAATGCAAAATTTCTCTAATGAGAGTCTGGACATATAAATAACTTTAAAAAGTGACATAAAAGGGAAGTGGTGGTAAGAGGCAGTCAGCTAGACTCTGGAGTGGAATGGAATGCTGCTTCATGCATCCATTTTTATGATTTAGTGGATTATAAATAAGAAGGTTATCTGGAAAAGAAGGGAGGAGATGGGGAATTAAAATGATCAAGATGTGATAGATATGTGTAATAAACCCCAGGATGAATGTAAACATTACCCATTTAAAGCATATAGAGTAGTAAGAAAAGAAGAAAACCTCATGCTGGAGGTTTCCATCATAATACAATGGAAATATTATTTTATTTTATTTTATTTTATTATTATTTTTTGTCTTTTTGAGACAGGGTCTCGCTATGCAGTTGAGGCTGGCCTTGAGCTCACTTTTGTAGCCCAGGCTGGTCTTGAACTCGCACCAATCCTCCTGCCTCAGCCTCCCGAGTGCTGGGATTACAGGTGTGAGCCACCACACCCGGCGGAAATATTATTTTAGAGCTACTCAGTGGAGATTTCATGAAAAGCAAGATATGTGCACTGCCCTGAAGTATGTCCTTATGAAATTCATATCATACAAGAGAAATAATACAAATGAGAAAATAATTACTTAACATTGCAGAAACTGAGCATATATTACCATAAAAGAGACTTGAACACTAACAGTGCCAGCACTGGGATAAAACTATATACCATTTACCTCCTGATAGTAGGCCAGGACACAAAATGACTTCTGTGGCATTCCTGATCCCCCCCCCCACGCACACACAAAGTGATAGAGTGAATCTAATCATGTAAACACTGAGAGGGCATTTGGAAAAATGACTGACTTGGATTTTTAAAATTCAGAACCTTTTTCTTTGTGTAAAAAAGAGCAATTAAAGGCTTACATTGTTCAAAGGCATTATGTATCTAAATGGAGCGATATTATTTCAAGTGCACTATTTATGTCCCAGAAAACAGACCTAAATTCATCAACGTATTATCTAATAACAAAATTTTCAATTTCTATAGAATGCGAGTTAAAGTAAAAGCTAATATACAATGATGTAGGGGAATGCAAATGTTAGTGAGACATTATGAGGATCGCAGGGACTGTGAGAACTTTCAGGACATATAAAAGCAGAGAGCCACAAGCAGTCCTGAGCATTCTGTTCTGTGTACTTAAAAAACACAAAGGTCCTGAAAAACAAAGACTGAAGAATTCTTTCAGGTGAAGGAAGAGAAAAAAAATGATAAGATAAACAAATGTAATGCATAATCTTGGACAATTATTTTTATATTCTTGCAACATTTTTGGTGAAATGATTTTAAACTAAATTTACAAAATGAACCCAATAGCTTTGTTTCTTCTCCCGTGCTCTGAAATTGTTTAAGTAGCATTGAAATAATATTAATTTTGAACACTGTGTTAAATTTTCCCATAAAATCTTCTTAATCTGGTACTATTCATTTTAAGTAATTAAACTGAATTTATTTTTTGAGACTGGCTGTTGCTATGTCAGACAGGCTGACCTCAAACTCACGGCCTCAAGCAGTCTTCGTGCTTCAGGCTTTCCCAGTAGTTGAGAACAAGGACATACTCTACCATGCCTAGGTTGGTGCCATTCACTGGAGGGTCATTCTTATCTACATTTATTTCACTTTCTTGTGGAGTTAGCCTACTACACTTTCTGTTTCTACGAGAATCGACTGGTCAAATAGTATTTTCCTAAAAGTGATCTCAATTTTCAAGTTTTTTTTTTTTTTTGGCAATGAGGTATACAAAGCAGTTTTTTGTTGTTTGTTTGTTTTTTTTTTTTTTTGTTCTGTCTTATAACATTAGATACGATTTTTCAGACTTTTGTCGGTTGACATGAGATTCTTCAGGTCTAGGCCAACTTGGCTGATCTCTGATGTTTAGGTGGTTTGAAAGACCTTGCTTACAGTGCACAGCAACATATCAGTCTCTATGGGTCCTCCTCATGGGACGTTTCATGACCACTCGCATGAGCATAGTCCCATGCTTCCAAAGTCAACAAGAAAGAGAAAACATCAAGGTCTAAACACTTAGTATCACAGTCATTAAGGCATCATTAATCAAAGTGATTCATGTGGTCAAAAGCCCCATCTGCATCTCATTTCTGTACTAATCATCAATCTTGTAAAACTGTTTTTTTCAACTTCCTAACCAGTTAATCGAGCCAATGACTATTATCTGCAAATAGATACATATTTCAGCCCATTTAACCATCAAATGAACATTCAGAGCTCTGAGCAACTGTACTATTTCTTTACAGACTTTGGGGGAGAGTCCTGTTTAGGAAGGCTGCAATGTACCATCTCTGCCCACCTGGCTTGCTCCAGCATATTCTGCACAGCTTCATGGAAATCAGTGCCTTTTTGCTTTGCTCTGGAGAGCGGAAACTGTCTGTATGGGCTAAGGACAAAGCAATGAAGCTTTCACAGTGCAAGTCTGGGCCACTTTCTTTTTTAGGTTAGTGAAATCTTTCATGCTTAGCTCTGTTGTTATATGGCATGATGGAATGCTGCTACATGCATCCATTTCTATGATTTAACTGATTATGAATAGCCACTTCAGGATAATAAATTCAGGTTAAATTGTTTCTTGTTCTGTGATAATCTGATGTTCAGTCTTGACTAGGTACAGTAGGATTTACTTTGCTGGGCAATAGCTGTTGGCAAAGGACGGCTATCCTTACTTCAAAGCACTTGGAGTCTGTGCTGTAATTCCTCAATTATGGCTTGCCAGAAACTAGGTGGAGCATTTCCATCTGCTGTAGATATTTTGGCCCTTCCAGAATCCTTGGGTACATTGAATCATAGGAGTTGAACGGCAGAGTTTTTTTTTTTTTTTTTCTTCTTCTTTTTGGTACTGGGAATTGAGCCTCAGGCCTCACACCTGCTAGGCAAGTGGGCCGCCACTGAGCTGCACATCCAGGCCTAGACAATTTTTATCAGCTTGGACCTGCTGCAGGGCCATTTCTTCTTTCTGACTCATATTGGGCAGATCTCTGTAGAGAAGCAGAACTACTGGGCTATACAAAGAAATATAAAAGAGATTACTGATGTGAATTGTATCACTTGAATATGAAGGCTGAGAGACTGTGTGCAAACTGCAGTTCTGCCCTGTTCGCCTGCAAGCTGGAGAATGAAATGTATTGCTGGAGTAATTCAGTCTGAGTCAGAAAGCCTGAGCACCACAGAAGCCTGTGGTGTAACTCTCACTCTGAGGCTGAAGCCCTGAGGACCCAAGAGATTGCTGGCAGAAGACACAGACTCCAGAGCACCCAGACCAGCAACTCTCTTGTGTCTAGGTACAAGAACAAGGATGTCCCAGGACAATAAGCAAGCATGGCTGCATCTGTTCTGTGCCTTTCTCAGGCACTGAGGCCTTAGTAGGATTTGATGATGTCTGCTCACAGTGGCAGATCTTTACTCTGTCTACTGATTGAAATGATGACACGTCTGGAAACACCCTCCCCAAAATCTCCCAATTACAGCTTTTCCAGCCATCTTCACATCTCTAGTGCAGTTAGATCAACACATACTATCATCCACTCTAGGTCCACCTTTTGTCAAGTTGCCTGCATAGGCATCTCTTTAAATTGCATTTAACGTTTACATAAAAACAATAATAAGATCAATTTTCACTTAAAGTGAAACAAAACTGACTAATCTCTTCCCTATAAGAGAAAAGACAGCCTTACATACACCTATTCTTCTTTTAATATCATGTACCCTAAATATTATCATACAAAAGTTATAATACTGATATATCAATGTTCTTTATTTGCATAAGAGAATAAGAGAAGAAAGAAAAAAATATTTGCCTAATATATGTATATGCACACAAATGTACCCATTAAAAATTAGGAAGTACTTATGCTTTGGGCCTATTAGAAATGACAGTGCTATAGATTTTCTGATAAATGTGCTGGCACAGGGATATCTGAATGTGGTGTTGACTCTTTCCAAAATCCAAAGATTGTACTCATTCCTTAGTCATGAGTGCTACTGAGGTATAATGACTTAGTTCTAGTTCACAAACACGTAATAATATCACCAAGGAGGCATACTAAAGAATTTGATGCTTTGGCATGCCTGTATCTTATTAAGGTATTCACAGTGATTTGTGTTTTCTGTTCATCAGATCCAGTTGGCATGATGTCACCACCACAAGAGGACTGTACAGTGATTTGTGTAATGCCAAGATGGTTATAACCACCCTAGATTATTTTATGACAGAATACAGGAAAGTTGGCCTAGTACTGATACAAGAGAAGAAACTGAGACAGGTTCTCCAGATCTCTCACAGGTGGACTTATTATCTTGCTGATAGGGATCAGGGACAAATACACTTGATAGGTCAATATCTACATAATGAGGAATAAAGCTCTGAACGTCTAGGCCTGGAGATAAAGGATAGTTGAAGAAGGCTCTCATGACAACAGATATTCTTGCTTGGTGTCTCGGTTACTCTTCTCCTGATGTTAGGACAAAACCCTGACACCCAAAATGAAGGAAGGAAAGGTATATTTAGCTCACAATCAATGGAGGTTTCAGTCTCTACCCAGCAGGCTCCAAGGCAGAGTGGCACAGAAGAGAGTAGTCATTCATGGTGGCATCAAAGAGAAAGAGGGACTGGCAGCAACTCAGGAAGCTAGCTAGCCTCTCTCCCCTCCTAACATTGTAATGCAGAGTATCTGCCCCAGGAAACTCACACTTGTAATCCCAGCATTGAATCGTGAATCAATCAAAAACTCCAGAAGCCACTCCATGACTGCATGAGATTTTAGGGGGACAACTATACATAAACCAAAACACTTGATTTTCAGGGCTGAAGGCCCTCCACTAGATGAGGACCACATGTCTTTCATAGACACTGAATCAATCTCGTACACACAGTTGGAAAGAAGTAAGCTCTTAAAGGAAAACATAGTAAGCTTGGATGGCTGACCAGTGACGACTGGGGCTTCCACATGGACTGGCTGCATATCATGGAAGGCTTCAGGAAGGCTTCCAGAGTCATCATGTCCTTCACTATTGAGCTCACTTACAACTTTCCATATACCTCTTCTCCACATTCCTCAGGGCTGAAAATCTTGGAAGCAAAAATAATGGTACTACCATGGGCATCGTCTTGCTGCTGCCTGGACATCCTTAAATGCTCACATAGAGACAGGGGCTAGAGGGCCCACAGGAGAGCTGGGAATCATAAGTGCACTTCTATTTTCCTCCTTGTTCCTCTACAGCCTGGGTATAAACTCAAGCTTTGAGCATCGAAAGGCTGGAGGGGCCCAAGCTCAACTCCCTAAAAGTGCCTCTAAAGCAGAAATTTATCTACTGAATGATGAGAGGGTTTGAGCGTCCAGGCCTCTCAGCATACCTGACCCATTGCTATCTCTAAGAACACTGTGTTCCCTTGCATGGCATAAATTGTTTCATATAGCTAGAACTTAGTTCCAGCAACTAAATTAAAAACTTCATAGGAAAAAATATTGTCTGGAACTCCATGTCTTCTTTTGCCTCTTAGAAAATAGAATCTCTGTCTGGTTATAGCTCATACCCCACCCCCAGCCCAAGCCTAGAGTCAAATGGAATAAATGCAGAGAAGCTGTCCTATTTTCTACACAGTTAAGAAATGGGAAATTCAGTATGTATTTACAATGACAGCAAAGTTAAAATAGCTCATCTCATGCAACACTGCCAAATGAGGGATAACAGAGACATAAACATTGTCCTTAAAAAGATTCTTTGAGAAGAAAAGTATGAATCAAATAATTTACTGAAGTACTGTTTGAACAGATGGTGTGATTAACAGCTAACATGCAAGCCATCTTGGGAGTTTATAGAAAAGTAAACAAGTGCGGCTAAAAAGAAATCGCTTTATTTCCCAAAAGGTTCTTTCATTCATTTCACTAGGAAAATTGGAAAGTCTGTGTTTTGCAGCCTGCCCCTCTTTGGGGTGTGTGAGGAGTGAGGTGGAAAGAGAGTGTCTACTCAGCAAGCCTAGGTGGATGCGTGGTTCCAGAGTGACATGAGTCTGAGCATCGTGGCTTCTCTCTATAGCTGACCATTGTCAGCCACTAAAGAGGCTCTGTTCATATTGTTCTGAATGGGTTACGCATCTGGGAACAGAGAAAGGCGTTAAAGTTTGGAAAGCTGTCTTAGTTACTCTTCTGTTATTGCTTGGACAAATACCCAACACTCAAATTAGGGAAGGAAAGGTTTATTTAGCTCACAGTTGCTGGAGGTTTCAGTCCATACTCTGCTGGATCCAACGCACAGTGGCACATGGCAGAGAGCAACCATTCATGGCAGCAGCAAAGAGCAAGAGTGAAGGGTGAAGGGAGGAGTAGCAGCAGATCAAGCAGCTACCTTCTCTTCCTTCCTTATATTGAAATGTAAATTACCTGCCCCAGGGGAGGTGCAGCACCCACACCCACAATAATCAATCACAAACTTTAGAAGCTGCTCCATGAGTGCATGAGGCTTTGAGGGGACACCTAGACACAAACCATAACAGAAGCAAAGTGCAGAAGCTAATCAGCAAAGTACTTTCCACGGAATGCTTTAGCTAAAACCAACAGAACATCCATAGAAATCATGGAAATTGTCCACATAGGATATTTAGGTTCAAAAATAAGGAATTGACCTGCTAGGGCCCCACGGCTACTTCCTTGTGAAGCTCCCACTGCAGCCCTGGCCTTTGAATTCTAGAGCTCTGAGAGGAGGCAGCTGGTGCAAAGGAGACAGTGCTGGGTGGGATGCCTGAAGTCACGGGTGTGAAAGCCTCTGCTGCTACCTCTTTCCTTGGGCACAACAGCCGTTCCTTTGTGCACCACAGATTTTTCCATCTTTTAAGTATAGCTGCCATATCCAGATGGACACTAACGTCATCACATGGACACTAAAGGGGTAATGACAGATCAAGTTTGCTCCCCCAGCCCCCTCCCTGGCCATCCTCAGCTGACCTCAGGAGAAGGTCCTGGACACGGGTGTAGAAGAAACCACAGTGCCACCCCTTCCGCAAACCATGAAGATACCGACTGCCCCTTGGCAGACAGCTCTTTCCCTGCTGCCTTCACTGGAGCGCGCTCCTCTCAGCGAGCCCCAACAAGCTGCCTCGGCCCCTTTCATCCGTGTAACACTGGTGAGCGGCCCTGTGCTAAATGCCCTGGAAACAATGGAGCCTGAGCATCTCTCCTTCCAAAACAGACTCAGTGGAGGAGACACCGATAATCAAATAACTGAACAATGGGTAGCTACCTCAGAGTGTGGGCAGAGGGAACCCAGAGTGTACGTGAGGAGGCGGCACAGTGATGCCGGCTGCCATCGAGCGCATTTTCATCAACTCTTCAGATGTTTGGAATCATCCAGGTGACGGTTGCAGATTTGCTTGCCCAAATTTGTGCCTGACATTTGCTAGCACTTAGAGTCACATGTTGGTTTCCCAGCCTATTACAGCCAAAAGTTCCCAGGAGGTCAATGAAATCTTTTATACTTCCTAAAACCTAGCAAACTAATTAATGAAGAAAGAACATTTAGTAATAATAATTCAGAAATAAATTCTTTTTCTCAGCCCTGCTCTTGTAAATGCTTTTAACGTCTTTCATGTACTTGGCCTTCCAATTCCTTACATGGGACCTAATCTTGATGGCTTTGAAATTTTTTTTCCTCTGTTTTGAAACTTTGAGCCTTTAACAGGTGTACTTCTACCTGTTTCTCCATGTGATGTTCTGTTCTTCTTATTTTTGTATTTTCATTTGTTTGTTTGCTTGTTTGTTATGCCAAATGTACTTTAAGAATGTTTCTCTCTCCATTTAGCAAATATAATGTGTAGGTCTCTAATAAATGTAGCAGAACAACTTCCCATTGTTCTTAGTGTTAATGTAAGACACTGTTCAGTGCAAACTCTCCTTCCCTAGCTTCATTCACTGGGACAATGCTCCAGGCCAATAGAGGATGAGACTTCTTACCACACCACTATAACTTCTGCTGTGACATTTCCCTCTTTATGCTTTATCTTTTGCCTCGTGTGTCCAAGTATTATTCTTACCACTGCCATTCAAGTGTTAAATTCCTCTGGCAGCAACAATATTTTGTTCTAGAGATGTTACTTGCTTATGTAGTACATACTCATTCAATATATGCCAAATGCCCAAATTTCCAGCACTGTCTTATTGAGCATTTAATGCTATTTTATTTGCATATGAAGACTATCACAGTTCACTATTTGAAGACAGCCATCTTCATTCTTATACATATGATACCAATGTTTTTTCATTATTTAAGCAGGAGTCAAAAACTACACTCCAGGCCACTTCTTCCAAAGGACCTTTCAGGCTGAAAATTTTGTGTTTGTTCATTTCTAGTATTTAAAGTTGCTTTCTAGATATGTGCGTCATATGCTTCTCTTGTAGGAGAAAAGAAAGGTATAATTGGACTTTCCTTTTGACTAGTCAATGAAGCACACAGTGTAAACAAAGGATTATAATTTCCTCTACATCCACAAAGACTTGTTGTTATGGCTTATGTCTGGATGTACCTCCAAAGCCTCATGAAGTCGTAGAGCCAATGTTTTCCAAGGTGACTGAATCTAGTTTGTGATTGATTTGTGGTCTAAAGCTGGGCTTAAAGTTGTGAGTGCTACCTCTGCCCTAGTGCATGTAGACTTGCATACACTATAAGGGACAGAAAGAGGCTTGCTCACTTCGCCCCTCTTGTCGCTTTAGCTGTTTTATGCTCCCACGAATAGTTGCCAATTTGCCATATCCCACTCTGCCTTGGAGAGAGCTGATAAGGACTGAAACCTTTACAAATGGTGAGCTAAGTACGCCTTTCAGAGTTTAACTTCAGATGTTGGGTATTTTGTCTCAGCAACAAAAAGTGAGACACTTGTGTAGTTGTTTTATTTAGTGGCCATGGAAAGCTGTAGATAGTTACTTGCTGATAAAGAATCACCTATATTTACTGTGATTTTTCTCTATTACCTTACATATTTCATGGCTATTCAAACTCAGAAGCCTTAAGGGACAGGCAGAGAAATGGCAAGAGATGGGGTAAAAATGGCTGTGAACATATTATATGAATGGTAGTGATACAGGGAGAAAAACCTGATCTTGGGTAGATGACCTAGAAATGATACAGGGAAACTGCAAATAATATAGGGAAAACTGAAACTCCCCTCCTGAAAAGTACCTGGGATGAATTTGTATTCCCTAAAACTGAAGAATGAATATTAGGAACAAATGGAGGTAATAAGCAGAATAAATTTATTGAAGAAAAGAAAGCTCCTGTCCAAGAGAGGGTTGGCGGGGGGGTGGCCCCTGAATGAGCGGTCTCACATTTACTGTGATTTTTAATAGTTTGCAATCCAGAATAGAAAGAAACTATAGAAATAAATATCTGAAATCAGACAGCTAGAAGAACCTTCAACAATTGTGTAGAGATATACCTATTTATGTATGAAGGATGGCTTAGATAAGTGTACTGCAGATTTCATTTTTTTCTTCCTCTCTTCTTAAATTATTTTTTTTTATTTTTAAAGAGAATACAGAATTAAAAGAGAAAAATTTGCTGGTAATACAGACTTTCTTCACTTAACTTTGTTGAGGTAGTTATGGTTTCTGTATAGGTGTCCCCCTAAAGCCTCATGCAGTCATGGGGTGGTTTCTAAAATTTGTAATTGATTATTATAAAAATGGGTGCTGCACCTCCCCTGGGGCAGATCATTTGCATTTCAATGTAAGGGAGAAAGAAAAGTTAGTTGCTTGAGCTGCTGCTACCTCTCTCCCTGTGCTCTTGCTCTTTGCCTGCAACCATAAAAGGTTGTTTTCTGCCATGCGCCACTCTGCCTTGGAGCCAGATGAATATGAACTAAAATCTCCAATAACTGTGAGCTAAACAAACCTTTCTTTCCTTCACTGTGTCAGGTTTTTGTCCCAGCAATGAAAAAAAAATAACTAAGAAACATAGTGTCTCCTAACTATTAATACTGTCAGATATATACATGTAAAATTCGAAGAAAGGAAAAAAAAGAAAGAAATGTGTCAGAAATGAAGAAGACAAAGAGGAGAAACAATTTAAGAAGAGACAAAGCAAATTACATGATTAAGGACTTCTTCCCATAGACCAGCAGAAATGCACAGTACAGTTGTCAAAATCATCCTGCTTACATACAAAAATAGATCTCTTTGCCCCACTCCCTCTCCTGTTCTTCTCAACTCAGTAACTCTTCCCTTTTGAATAAGTTCATTCTGTTTTCCAAGTATCTATTGTACCCATCAGATTACATTTTTGTCTTTTAGGTTCTCACACTAAAGAGATTATATGGTATTTGGACATGTTAGTTGTTTCCATTTACAAAGGACTGAAATGTCTCCTGTTTTATAGCAGAATAATACTGCATTGTGTAAAAATAGCACATCTTCCTTATCCATTATTCAGTTCATAAGCATGTGGGCTATTTCCAGGATTTAGCTATGACAAATTGTGCTGCTACAAATGTAGGTGCACATATATAGCTGTGTTATGAGGTTTTCAGTTCTTCTAGAAAAATATCTAGGAAGTGAATAGCTGTCCTAAATGGGATTTTCAATCCTAGTTTTTTAAGTAATCTCCACAATGATTTTCATAGTGGTTGTACCAATCTTCATTCCCACCAACAGTGGAGAAGTGTTCCTTTTTCTCCACTGCCTCTCCAGCATTTATTATTGGCTGACTTCTCATGATGTTACCCTTCTGGGATGAGATGCAATCTCAGTGTTGTTTTAATTTGTATTCCTCAGATGATTAATGATGTTGAACATTTTTCATATATTTACTTGCCATTTGTATTCCTCTGAGAAGTGTGTATTCTTCTCAGATACCCATTATTGGATTGAGTCCTTGAATTTGGGGGGCCTGAATTTTTGTAATACTTCATATGTTCTGTATAGAAGTCCTTTGTCTGAGGGATAGTTGACGGTTATTATTTTTCTCAGTTTTTAGATTTTCTTTTTATTCTGTTGCAGATTTGCTTGGAAGTGCAAAAACGTTTAAAGAGATGATATACCAGTTGTTGATTTTTTGAAGTATTTCCTGTGCAGTTTGGTTTTTGTTCATGAATTCTCTACCTACTCCTATATTTTTAAGATTTCTACCTACATTTTCCTGCAAAAGATTTAGTATTTCTATTTTATTATTTAAATCATTGATCTATTATTATTATTATTATTATTATTATTATTATTATTATTATCTTATGTATTTGGTACAGGGTCTACAGGATCTCACTACACAGATCAGACTAATAATGATCCTCCTATTTTGAGCCCAAGTGGTGGGATTACAAGTGCACCCAACCATGCCTAGTCTCAATCATTGTCTCAGCATACCCTGGGGGTGGGGCCAGCACAGCAGGCTGGGGATCAAACCCTGGCCCCTGCACCCTGCTGAACTTTAGTCTGTTGAATTATCTGCAAGGCTCTCTTTGGTCCATTTTGACTGTAGCTTTGGGCATGATGATAGGCGTGGGTCTAGTTTTAGCCTTTGGCATGTAGAAAGCCAGTTTTTCCAGCAACTTTTATTAAAAAGGCTACCTTTTAATGAGCTTGTTTGGCCCCTTTATCGAAGATAGGGTAACTGAAAGTATTTGCACTCGTGTCTGCACCTTCTAATCTGTTCCACTGATCTTTAAGTCTGTTTCTATGCCAGTATCATGTTAATTTTATAATGGTAGCCTTATAGTGTGATTTTATGTCAGATATCATGATATTTCCTGCCTTTCCTTTGTTTTCCAGTATTCCTTTTGATATTTCTGTCCCTTCTGGTTCCAGTTCAATAAGCAGAAAGTTTTCTCTAACTCTGTGAGGTATACTAGATGTATTTTAATTGGGATTGCATTGAATCTTATAGCAATTTTAGGAATATGCACATTTTCACAATGTTGGTTTTTCCTGTGCAAGACTATCAAATATTTTTTTCATTTTCTCAAATCATCTTCAATCTGTTTTCTCAGAGTACCATAATTTTCATGTATAAATATTTTATGTCCTTTCTGAGATTGATTCCTAAGTGTTTCATTTCTTCGACGTTATTCTGAAAAGCACGTTTTTCCTAATTTCTGTCTCTCTATATGTTCATTCCTTGTATTCAAAAATGCTACACATTTTTGAGTGTTAACTTGCTATCTTCTTACATTGCTGAATTTGGTGATTATATGTCTAAGACTATTGGTAGAGTATTTGTGGTCCTCTATGTAGCGTATCATGTCATCTGCAAATAATGATAATATCACTTCTTTTCCAATCCTTATTCTTTTATTGTTCTCTCCTGTCTAATTACTCTGGCTAATGTTTCCAGATCTGTATTGAATAGGAGTGGAGACAGTGGACGTCCTTATCTTTTCCTGATTTTAAAATGAAGGTCTTATTTTTTGCCCATTTAGTATGATGTTGGCTGCTTGTTGTTCATGGATGGCTTCTATCAGGTTGAGATTTAGACCATCTATTATGATTCTCTTTAGGGTTTCTGTCATGAATGAGAGTTGGACTTTGTGAAAGGCTTTTCAGCATCTATTGAGATAATCATGTGGTTTTTGTTCTCAATTCTATTCATGTGGTGTATTACATTACTGGATTTGCATGTGTTGAACAATCCCTGTATTCCTGGGATGAATCCCACTTGGTCAGGATGATCAAGCAAATCTTGATGATTTGCTTCCTTGTGTTTACTAGTATTTTATTGAGAATTTTTGCACCTACATTCATTACAGAGATTGCCTGTAGTTCTCTTTTTCAGTTGGATCTTTCTCTGGTTTTGGAATTAGA